>JABUQX010028485.1:0-30000 GCA_015478945.1 Trachelipus rathkii | reverse complement strand
AAGATCTCCTTTTCGTCAAGTCTTAAACTTAACGGTTTCCATTGAAATAAAGCTACTCGTTAATAATAGTAAGCGAAAACGCCTCTTATACATTGAGTAACGAAGTCGGCACGTGAGCTTTCGTCTGGTCAGTCAAGTGGAAGTCGTGATAACCCTCCAAAGGTGAAGGTCATTGATGGTCTTCGTGACTTCAACTACGCAACAACTTATTGATTTGTTAAAGAAGATTGGCTCTTTTTTTATTTTATTTCTTATTGAATGGGATTTAGCTATTCTTAGAGTTTATTTTTATAATATAATGGATGCGTATGCTTATTAATTAAACGGTTTACCGCTTTAATAATGTATTCATTTACTTAGGGACCATGTAATTACGTCATATATATATATACAGTAGTTTTTTTTTTGGCTACTTGGTTAAATAATTTATAGACTTTCATTAAATTATTTGTAAACTATGTGAGTTTCTTTAAGGTTGGTTGCCATCGTGATTGGGTGGGCCACCTTTGTGATTTCTTTTATTGGTCACTATATTTTACAATATTTTTTTTATTAAATACCCTTATTTGTATGTAAGAAGTTTAGGTGTATAGTGAGTTAAATAATTAAATATATTAACAGCAGACGAAATTAACTCTTCATGAGGCGATATGCCAGTACGCGCTACCTGTAGCGAAAATAAACTAGTATATAGGTATGTATGTATATTATAAGTGCTTTTAAATATACATTTACCAGTTTTGATTTTTTTCTTTTTCTTGTTTATTTCTTTTGTTTATTATAAGATTGCGTGTATAAAGTTTAAAGCTTACTGTTTACATTCAACTTGAGGTGCTTTTCTGAATGAATTTCGATTGCGGTTTTTATGACTAATCTCTTTGCAGATGATTGTTAGCCTCAAAGTGATATTGAATGCAATTATAGAATGGTAGACTTTCCAATGTATTGTTTGTTTCAAATTTTTACATATACAATTCTCCAACCATTAATTAATAATGAGTTGGTTATGAATGAATATTATATGTAGCGCCTATATTAGACTGTTGTAGATCTCATGAAATGTAGACGATATATTACCTCTCTTTGTTGATTTTATTAATCTTTAAAAATACCATAGAGTGTGGATACATGGTCGGACGCGGAATGCACATGTCGGTACCGTGCTCACATTAACACAACTTAGGAGCTACCAGTGTGATTGAGCTTCTTATCTGCAAGCAAAACCGTGATGACTCTTAAATGACGAATTAATATATATATCTTTCTAATATTTTTATATTCTGGCTTTTTGATATTTATACAAAGAAGAAAAAAGTAGAAAGACTCGAAATTCGTACAAATAATCATTAACTTAAGATCCTACTTTTTAATAAACTTTTATATTGATTACAGAATAAAAAGTAAATTAATTTAGACATTTCAGATTAACTTAAATAACTAACTTTAACTTAAATAACTAGCGTGAACTAACTAACTAACTAACAACGTACCAGCTGTAAACGTGTTAAAGGACTAGACTATATAACTTGCATTCCATGCTGACAAATTTAGCAGCTTCTTTAATACCTCCACTTTCTTTCTGCTCACAAAGGACTAGCAGGACGTATAGGAATCGTGTCGAGATGGCCCGTTTGTGATAAAAGGGTTACAAACTTTGATACTTTAAAGGGTTTCAACTCGTGCGACAGCACTGAATTAAAATAGCGGAAGCCATGAATGCCAGGTATATATAGTTATATATATAGTACATCCAGGTTATATAGATATATGGTATCCATTTAGATAATAGAAGAATTATATATATTTTCATTATGTATAAGCAGTAAATTGAAATATCTTCAGATATTTTTATTTTCATAATGGCAGGAAATTTACTCATTATTTATCTAGTTATTATAAGCTCTTAACTGTCGTGCATTATATATGCTAATATAAATGTTTAATGTATATATATAATATAGATTTGATAACTCATTATAAACAAAAGTGTATCGATTAATATTATTATTAAGGTAGTATATAATTATATATATATAATATTATAGGTAAGATATATATATATGGTCAGCGTTTCCATTGTCCGTTCATATGTATCTTAAAACTATTTAATGCTACAGGTAAAACGAATGACATTGCTGAATGCTGGGTCCAATTTAGTCCTTGGAAATGTAAAAAAAAAAAAAAAGAAAAAAATAGAATAAAAAAAAGAAAAATCCAAAAGAAGTACAGACGGATACAGGGAAAAGGGAATACATTTTTGGCGAAATCCTGGTAAAATTTCACAGAGGGAAATGTAAAAAAGAAAAAAAAAAAAAAAAAAATTATGTGTGATTAATAATTAGAGCAGTAATGTGTTAGAAAGGTATTCTCATTTATGATACACTTTTATTGGTTTTCTCCGGTTAAAAATAATAGACTATTCTATTTAAATTTTGCTTTTTTTTTTTACTAAGGATACCCCAAGGGTATACCCGCACCGATGGCAGGTGAAGGGAATTGTTTATAACATATAGAAATTAAGTTTATTTGTATAAGTTACAAATTATGGGTTTATAATATATATAGGTGGAGGCGGATAATCGACATGGGGAATACGGTAGGTGGACTAAATTCCCCCCCTCGGGGAGGGTCTCCGGAATCACCCCTCGCTTCATTGGTATTTTTATTGAGGTGTGATACGCGTGAGTATATAGGTTCTCCGCCTCTACCAACGGTGTATGGAAAAATCGTCCCCCCTGTTGTTACCCTCCGATCGGGCTCGAGTCCACCTATCATTGCTGATGTAATACCTTTACAAATAAATATATATATTATTAGATACTTTTTCTGCGCGATCCGGCCTCTCGAGCTCTCCCCTCCTGGACATCAATCAGCAATTTTTGTTTATTTTTTTTTTTTTATTACATTTCCTATGTTGAATTTTTACTCAGAGTGGATATATCCTCAATAATATGTATTCTTTTTCTCGCTCTTACATGCATTTGGTTTAGATTTTTGAGATATATAGATTAAATATTAATATATATTAATATATATATATATAATATTAATATATATTAATATATATATATATATATATTATATATATATATATTACTATAATTATATATATATATATATATATATTTATATATTATATAATTTAATATAATATATATATATTATTATTATATATATATATTATATATATTATATATTATTTTATTATTTATTTTTATTTTATTTTATCATCCGGTATATACTAACATGAGGACCTGCATTCCAAGATCATACCTAAAAATTCCTCTTTACCATTTTAAGTTTTTTTAATATATGATACTATATTACGGAACAAATCAGGATACTGGACATATAATATATATATATAATATATATATATTATATATTAATATAATATTATAATATAGTATTATAATATATATTATTAATATTATATATAAATTAATATTAATATAATATTTATATAATTATATTTAAATTAATTAATATATATAATATTATATTAATATATATATATTAATATATATATTATATTATAATATAATATTATATATTAATTATATATTATTAATAATATAATATTATTAAATATATTATTAATATATATTATAATATATATATATTATATTATTATATATTTATATCATTATATATTAATATATATTAATATATATATACTTATATATATATATATATATATATTCATAGAAAATGTGATAAAATATACTTAAATATTTACTTAATAATTATTTACTTAATTTTGAATTTAACCAAGTTTGCTATATAAATATGAGTTTAGATGAGAACCAGGAAAAGATAAAGCTTTTTAGTAGATCCACACTTTTTTTGGAATGTGAGCTATTAAATAAATCTTGTAATGTGACTAATATAGTTTATTGATGGATAACGCTTCCGAGAGACCTCTAAAGATTTGCTATAATTGAATTTTGGATACTCCAGTATTCATACATTATGCTCCTCATTTTAATGCTTATGACGGTGAGTATATTTACTCGTACTCTTTGAATGACCCACATCGGAGAGAAAAACTTTCCTGATGTGATCTTCTTGATCTTGTTACTCATATAATTATATGTAATATTGTATATTATTATATATATATATTATAATATATAATATATATTATTAATTATAATATTAATATATATATATATATAATATTATATATTATATATATATAATTAATATATATTAATATATATTAATATATATATTTTATAATATATTGTTGAGTGATAGTCACAAAGTGAAAAAAATACAGCTTTATTTAAAATAAATTTTTATCATTTTTTTCAATAAATACACTAAATTTCTGTAATACTTATTTTCTTTAAAAAAAAGTTGTTGTTTTATATTATTATTTTATTATTAGCATTTTATATATATTGCTAAATATAAATATAAATAACTATATATATAAATAGATTGATATTTAAATTGTATTCAGGTTATTATAAATAGAATGGTACTTAAAATAAATTATGTATGTATTAAAGATGATAATTATTTATAGTAAAAATATATATTCATAATTTTACATCACTTTCATACTCATAGAACTCTTTTTCTCATATTATATATGAAACTTCAAGAAGTTACCCGGCATCATATCTCGCACATAACTAAGATTAGGTATAAGAAATATGTATAACACATATGTGAATTCAGCGTATCGAAATTTGTAATAGTGATTACCCCGTAAATTTAAAAAAAAATTCTTTAATCTTTTTGTATTTACATTTTTATTTTTGTATATCTCCAATACTAAGATAGTTTACAAGTATGCTAATAGCCATATATCTCAGAATAAAATGCGTAAACTACCCCGCTCTCAGAAATCTATAAAATATATGTAGGAAAAAAAAAGTTTGTTTTTGTTATATTTTAACTCGCTTAAAAGAAATTACTCCCAAGAGGATCACACCAGCTAATCTTCACAAAAGAATTCGTTGTCGCTCAGGACCTCCTCTGGGGTACGGTACCAGGGGGGGACATTCGTCCCTCCCTCTGTGATTTTCTCCCACCGTCTTCGGCTCAAAGAGCCCCTAAAATAAAAATATCATATCACCTGGTGCAAAATATAGTATTGGTATTGAATATAAAATTATTTATTACCAGTTTTTTTATTTTATGTGACATTATTTTCACACTCTGTGCATAAATACTCCCATCATATATAGTTTTCTTATTTACTCTTAAATTTTTCTTCAGATATAAAATCAAAATTATAAATAAAAAAAAAAGAAAAAAAATTTTTTTCATTTTTCCGTTACACAAATTTGATAATATATACGCACTTCAACAATATTTATGTATTATCAGTGTTTCTATGATGTATCCATATCTTAGTTAATAGGAAATAACTTACCACCAGGCAAATTCCCTTAAAAATATTCCCTTCTTGATCGGGAGTAAACCTTCTTGATTAGTTTGGCCATATATATATATAGTGATGATAATACCTTATTACTAACCCATCTTTCTTGGCAACCTGTGGTTTGCACCCCATAACAAATTGCTATATAATTTTTTATATTAAATAAATAATTTAAATTCCTGTTTAGACCATAACAAATAAAAAATACCTTACTAACTTTAATTATAGTATTCTCCGAACGACAATATATATATACCTTAATCTTACTACTACCAATTTCCTAGTTATCCGGTAATTTACCTAATGGTTTCCTCTAGCTTCTTCTAGCTTACAGTATACTAGACCATAATAATATATATGTCTCAGATATAACTTCCTCTCTCTTTGAATCACTACTTGCATTTCAGAAGGATTCACGGTTATAGGAGAAAGACCCTTTCTTGATAACTATTTTATTTTCGCCCAATAGGGCGACTTTTTTAAAGCACAAACAAAGATCCAATAGGACGAACATAAATCATTTCCTCAATAGATAACAACACCTCAGGGAGAGACTCCCTCTCAATAAACACCTCTAGGAATAAGTTGTACTAATTAAATGGATACTCGTGATCTATATTAGTCCTATCTCAATAATGTCTCTGCTAGCTTACTTACTACGCCCTACATACTATAAAGATTATATTTAGGTCTGCATAGGTTCATAGCGAGCCGCGATTCAACATTTAAAATGACTATGTTGCTGATGACATAGTAAAATAATATTTTATTACATTTAATTATATAATTTATCATACTTCCATTGTTTCAATCGCCTTTGAATGAAATGGAAAGAGAAAAAGAGAATAGGAAGCTACATGGACTTACATTATACAATGTAAGGTATGATAATAGTTTAATACTCTAAAACATACCTTCTAAAGGTCATTTAATAAATGCCATAATTGATACCCACCGAACCTTTCACTCTCTCGATTTTTCCACTCCGGAAAAATTGTTTCCGGCTCTTTAATTTCCATAAATAAGTTTCTTAATGATTTCTGCGGGTTGGAGATCCTCAAGCCTTCACACATTAACAAAACTCATACCGGGGATTTATACTCTAATTTATTAAAATCTTAACTCCTGTTCAATGTTAAATATCTACTTAATTCTTAATTTATTGTTGATTAGTACCACTAATATAGAAAAACTTCTCCATATAATCTCTCAACAATATAGGTTATATATAGTATATTAATATATAATATATATAAATAATATAATATAAAATACTTAATTTTTTACATTTATATTCTTCATTTAATTTCTTCCCCATAATACGTTATGATTAAAGTTATTGACTCATATTTATCTTAGTATATAATTCTATACTTCCTCTCACAATATTATTAGTGGGTTGAGTTTGTGGGTGTTTTGATGCACCATAATTTTATATTCTCAGCATGAGTTCATAGTTGTCTTGGTACTACCTTATTTGCTGATATTCTCTTAATTTTACTAAAGAAGTAAAGCTAGATAATAATATTAATAATTGTCCTGTAAAGTCAAAGCTATATCTCATAGTGAATAATATTTCTATATATATCTTAACATACCCTCACCACTCCAATGACTTGCTCTTCTTTATAAACTTTTTTAAACCAATTATCACCTATATACTGTATGGTAAGTACGCTTTCACATACTCAAATTAGTTTATGATATATATATATAGTGATTTTATCTATAAGATAGTTTCCATACTTACAATGTACTAAATCACTTACCTATGATATCATATATATTTGAAAGTGGAAGGGATTATGTAGACCACCATTCTCGAGCCACAGGCGTTCACAATCAATTTCTCACATTTTACAAGGCAAGAAAGTAAACTGGGCGTCTTGCAGGCTTGCAATGTGTAGTCTACACCGCCACTGCTGGCATTAACAGTGGCTATCAATAACTGAATCTGTTCTTATGCCGTCCGCTATTTAGGCAGGACGAAGCGGACTTAATTTCACTGTTCATAAAAGCCTCGACTGTGTCTTATAGTGTGTGGATTTCCCAAAGATAAGAAACGTTTCACTAATGAGACCGCTCTATTCTTTGGAATTCTAATTAAAATGATGGAATCTAATAAAAGAATGGAATACATTTGTTCGAATTTAAAAGTCTCTTTGGTTACTATGCACGACTTACATACATAAACCCTTTATCTTAGGATCTCCTCCCTCCCTTGCAGTGCAACAGAATACTCTTTAACTTAAGGATTGAATGCTTGCTCAATTCTCCAGTTATATATAGTTACTCTCGCATTTGATACTTTTCCAGAATAGAGTTAATAATAGAGGTCTTCGGTATGTGCTAGAGCAAGATGTGGCATAGCGTTCTTTTCGCGAAGTAGTGCGACAACATATGTTCTTGATTACAGGAGTTGGACTGAGGCTTGTGTACGATCGTAGTCTCATATCTTGAAACCATGGTATCTCGATAGACATTAATCGACCATGTCTAATTGCCTTGTCTGTTAGTTGATTCATACCTCATCAATAACTCTCATTGAGTAGGTGCAGGATGGCCTTTTGATATGAGCCGTTGCTTTCTCTTTACCATGCCCACCAGGAATAATAGGTACCTTTAGGAGCTAATGTCGACAATAATTGCAAAGAATACCCCTTTTTTAGCTGTTCCAAACGAAGATATGCTAAATGTATAAGAATCATAATAAGAAAAGATTGTTCTATTAATATACCAATAAGTTCTCTCTATATCCTCCAATGTTATGGATAAATAATGAATTTTATCTATATATATATTGGGGTAAAATACCGGTATGTAAAAGGGTTGCATTGTGTTTTAGATTTTATTTTAGATTCCTCACTATAAGTTCTTTTTTCTATAAATTGTTCTTATATTTTACAATGGATTGAAACTTAGGGAACAAAACATAGAAGAATGTTAGGTGATTAAAGGCAACTGAGATTAAAGAAGTTAAATATAAAACGTAATTCATAGTAAATATAGTAATAATTTTAAAAGTAAAGATAAAGATGTATAATGTTCTTTTCATAGTAGTTGTAATATAGGGTATTCTTATAACTTTGAAATATAGAAGAGATTGTAAAGTACATTCCGTATGAGGAATAGTGAGTTAATAAACATAGTCCGAATGAGACTATATAGCTGGTATAATAGAATATGGTTTATCTTACATTATGTATCTCAATTCGATAATGATACCTAGTTATCTAGAATAAAAGAGATAAGGAGGATAAAGTAGTCTCACTAAGCGTGACAGTTTATTAATGGATATTCTATTAATACTTATTATTACTGCCTAATTAGTGGTGCACTCAGTATTGCGATAAAATCATTAGTTGATAATATTTCATGAATAAATAATTAATAACATAATAGACTTGAACATATCAAATGGTAAAGCTAAATCACTTATGAGGACATATGAGAGGGCAAATACTAGCCTCTCAAGGGCCAACTATTCTGTTAATTACTACAATATATTATATAATTTTCTAAATTCTTTTGTGAGAGAAGTTGTATACTGCTACCGAAAGTTTTTTAAGAAATTTACAAGATGATATAAAGAGATGTATATTATATTTATTGAAGGTAGTTTAATTAGTATCATTGTAACTCCAGAATTATTTAGAAATATATAATAATTAGTAAGAAGTAGTTCATTTTTAATTTTTGTTAAAAATTGTAGTTAGGATATTAATGGATTTATTTACATTATATAATAATACATTACAATGAGAATTAAATATCATAATCTGTAGTGAAAGTGAAATAGTTATTAAGTATACAATAGAGACTCATGATCTGCAAGATTGAGTGGACAATTAATAAGATCACAAGAGATAGGTTTAAGAGGCGTTTTGATTGTATGATATTTGTTATTCTTATGAGGAAATGTACTTGTAGTGTGATTCCTTGTCTCTTTTGTTCATTTTACTAACGATCACTAGAAATGGCCAATAGGATCAGATGTGGGTGGAGAATAGATCGGAGTATACTAGTGATTATAATTTATGTGTGTCATAATTCAAGCAGTAGATGTATTTTCACTATATACTGGATGTCGAGCGGATTTTGATGATAATGTATAAGTTATACTCGTGATTTGTTCAATTTGAAATTTATCAAAACTCGCCCGATGCTTCCATTTGATTATTATTATATGTTGCTGTAAGTCACTTAGAAATAGTTGAAATTCTATAACTTTGAGGTATAAATATATTATATGATACCCTATATATTATCCCTAAAAGTTATTTAAGGTACTCGAGATATTTTCTGAGCCTTTACAACTGTTCTCTATTAGTTTCATGTATAATACTAAATAAGTTTATTAGTAAGAGTGGCTATAATATATCCTAAGATGTGGAATTTTCTTATTCGGTAGATAGTTTTCACACTGTTTGTTCTGTTGGAGCCGTATACAAATAATAGAATGTTTGAGGAATCTTCATTACGTAATCTGTGAGATAGACCGGCTTCAGGTTATCTTATACTTGATCGTTGCGAGATCCTAAAGGGCTCAGATCACTTATCGTGTTACCAAATTTCTGGGCTAGCACTTTTACTCTACCAATTCATTTCTATAAGTGTAATTTTGAATTTCCCATTGTGCTGAAGCCCTTATTTCTGTAGTGGTGGTTTGAGCATTTTTAGTACAACCATTGGTTGATCGAACCCGATTCTTTGGTAAGAAAGATTTTTAACCGTTGGCTCTACATTATGTTTCTTGCGCTGGTGGGTTTTAAGTGTTCTTTTGATGATTTTGGTTTTCTTTAATGTCACTCGGGTGTGAACCAACTCCGATGTGGACTAAATAGATACTGTAGGGTATCCTACCCTATTTAGAAAGTAACGTCTTCCCGTACGATACAGAAGGCTAATCATAACTGTGCGTGGGGCAATGGAATGTTTTGTTTTCTTTTCTTTTTAGTCATAAAGAGAATTTAATTGAGACCAAGTTTAACAATACTTTTCAAGATAATCGTTGACAACTTCCCCTTTCACGCTCGTGTTGAGACGATGATGGTAGTACGCAATACGAAAAGACTGGGTATGCCGATAAGTGTTCATTTCTGATCAATTTTAATACTTATACTTTTCTATTTCCTTCGAAGGTTCATTCGCTCAGAGGGATAATATATCAATTAATTTTCAACTAGTGCTAAATACTCATACTACGAGCACGCTTAAAACATAAACGCACTAACATCTCTTTCTAATAATTGGTATTGCTTATTTTCTGTCATAGTGGGTTTTAACGGACAAGATATCTCGAGAGCCTCTTGTAATTTAATATCATGATATTGTCAAAAACTTAGGTGTTCTTTTACCTTACTCATCTGTAGACTCTCTCACGACTGGGATCATATTATAAAGAGAAAATCAAACATGGTAGAATAGTTTTTTCAAACTTATTGCTCTCACCAATGATATTAGATGGAACTTTGAGTTTGCTACTTACATAAATATTTAGATTGTTATAATAAGATGCTTATTATTAAATATTATGATTATTTTATTATATTACTTATAACCTATTATTATTATATCTTATTTCTTTATATATAATAATAATGCGAGTTATGGCGTACTTTCCTATATCTATCCTTCTGCTAAGTATAGTTATTCACAGTTAACGCAGATATTTAATTCATTTTTATAGTTTAAAAAACTTTCGCTCTGTCTCTCTCTCCCTCCCTATGGTTTTTGCGAAGGATGATAATTAACATATTATATGACTACGAATAGGAGATTTATCTTCTTTTATAATATATATTTTTCAAGAAAATATATGAGTATGATAAAAGATTATCTTTACCAATTTCGTAAATTTAAATCTAATTAATACTAAGATCTATAATTTATATAAGATTAGGGTAAAATTTAAACAACGAAAGTTACATGTACTAGAAACACATATTCTGAACCTATAGTGAGTAAGTCTCTAATGCCTATTATATTTCAATAATTTACTTATCTCTCGTAACATAACATTTCTCCTCTGTGCCACGAATTCTTAGAGGAATGATTAATCACTCAAGATCGACAGCTAATTTTCTTAAAATTCATTTATGCACGTGTAGAGTTCGGTCTTAATCAGTCTAAGGTTTTTCCTTAATCTTACTAAGTTATTTTTCTTTAACTTAAAAAAAGTTTAGAATTTAGTACAGACGATCCTAATAGATTTTATTGACGTAAGCGCTTCGATCATCTGTAAAAGTAAAATGTTAATTCCTTACATAAGTCTTAATTTCTGGTCTCAACGTATGTGTTTTTTTTTACGTAGAATTTATATTAACATTAATTGTTATTAATGCCCAACACTTTCTTTGTCAGAATTAAAGAACTAATAACAGATTAATTATAGCATTAGAACATATCCAGGTTTTGTGTAACTTTTAAATTTCTTCAATCGTTTGAAAGTTATGGTTCTGTCCAAGAAAAATAATAAAGCACAAAAATGAAAAAGAATAATGAAAAGTGAAAACTGATAACCAGAGGCAAATACACATAAGAGATTTTCCCATCTCCACGGTACATGGGTGTCAACATTAATTCGAAGTTGCTGGAAAATTTGGTGACAGGAGTCCATCAGCTGTAAGTCTCCAGATGAGTGACTACAACACTTTCTGGGCTTGTTGCTTGTGTTTAAATGTTACTATTAGTTTCCTATTCATTTTATCTCTTGATGTCTCACTTTACGAGGCTAAATCAATCTCATGAGAGTTAGGAATATCTCATAGGTACCATGTAGATATAGATAATAATGGGGCTCTCACGGTAAAGAGGGTCTCTGGTTTCTGTTTATTCGGGATAAATACCTTAGGAGATGGAATCTCATACCGGGGAGATAATGAGAGCTATAGTGTGCAATCTTACTTGATAGGAATATTGGTAGATTTCACAGGGGAATTTTATTCTGTGAGGAGGGGTACTCCACCATTAGGCTCCTAATATATACATCATCACCTTCGTGTTGATTGGAGGCTCTGTAGAATATTTCTTGTATAATAACTGGGATTTATCTTAGGGATAATCTCTTTGCTGTATATTATAGAGGGTATAAAGACTAGCGTTACTAAACTTCTTATGCTATCACCGAACCGCAGGGTTTATGGTAGTAGTGTGTATTATTCAGGGAAGTCTCAAGTTTTAGGAGTGTATTTGGAACACTAAATTCTAACTATATAATTAGTTACTGTGACTCAGTTAGTCTCTTCCAACGGGCACATTCGTCTGATAGAGATATCTTCGTTCTTCTTACCAGATGATCCATCGCTAAATCTCTTCTCTCCATAGGGTTTACTTTATCGTCTTACGGGTTATCCAAGTGTAGAGTAACACGGTTGGTGTTAGCACTCTGTGGTCGTGGAGGCCTCCCGAATTAAATCTTACTGAGAACTATCTCTATATATAGGTATTATCCATGTTATGATAGGTTTGAGGTATAGTGGATTAGTATATAAGTATAAAGTGAGTTGTATAGTATATTCTTTATGCTGAGGATATAGGAGGGTGACTATATAATGGGGGTATATGAGTTGTGAGGAAAGTATAAGTCACTTGAGTATATGTCCGGACTGAATTTGTGTGGTACGTATGGAATTTGTGCCGTTTTATGGGGAATTTTGAAAAGTAAATATTGGGAAGACACTTTATTCTGTGTGAGGCAGGATAAGTTCTTCCACTTCATTCTACTTATCGTATCTTATTTCTCGTTACTTTCTTTGCTATCTTTCGTCTCTCCTCCTCTTCTCACCTCTTTCTTCTTCTTCTCTCATTCAGAATGGAAACTCCTGTAGTCTGACTTTACTCTTGTTTAGTCTTTCCTCAATTCTTTCTCACTTTTTATTTCTTTAGGATAGAGCTTTAACATTTTCCTTCCACTGCGTGGGGATTTCCAAACTTCACTCATTCATAAAGTATCAAAATATGATCTCAGTAGTGAAACTTTTCTGCCTAGGGACCTAACTACTATATTAACTGTAGTCTACAATTTGCAAGGATACATAGAGTTTTTCTCTCTCTCGGAGCACTTGATTTATACCTAAACTGAGCACTCATATAATTTTAAAGTTATAACACCATCAATACTTGTTATAAGGTTCCTCACTTATAATAACATTTGTGATACAATTTTGTTAATATGCTCTCTCAAACTTGTGACATAACTTCGAATCTCTTGCTTTTATTCTCAAATGGGCGATTTGTATAGCTTCTTCTGACGAAAAACGACTAATCTTTCCTTTATTTGCAACCTTTTCTCATAGACATTAGGTCTCTCCACTTATTAACATGTCTGATTGACCAAAAGATATTATTCTTTGGGATCCTATTCGATTTCTTTATCTTCTTCAGCTTATTCATTTTCTCCTTCCTCTAGCCAAATCTCTTATAAAATCGATCCTCTCTACTATCGTATTCATACTTTCAATCGGAAGTGCTATGTGTGAATTACTATTCATTTTTTACTTTGTTCTTTATTCATCGAAAGGGTGAACCATATATTAACGGTGCGCATTTCTATACTGCATTAAGGGCTTACATCTCTTATGGATTACATCAATGAGCAATAAAGTGTGAAAATGAGTAAGTAGATGAATAATAATAATACAGTAGAATAAAGTGGTTAATTGGAGATGATCAGATTTATTCTGAACTGATAATATGATAGCGATTTTGGTGACAAAGTCTCATAAGGTTACTAATATATAATACATCACATAGTCGATCTCTATAAATAGTAATAGATTTTGAAATGAATTTTACCCCATATCAAGCCTTCATTAAATTTGTCTAAAATATTCATAATAAAAAGAGTAGAAAGATAATAATCTAAAGCAAATTTTATATCTTTTATTCAACTCCACAATATCACCTATTTTAATTGGATTAATGCAGAGTTATGATAATGATATTTAAAGAGTGACTAATTTTATCCTACAATTTTACTTATTTTATACTCACTACTCCATACCCAATTACACTTAAAGATATCCTTAATATACCTGGACATTTTGTAAATTATTCTCAAGGCTAATAAATATATGATCAGAGACAAAGATCAGTATTGTAGGAATGCATATGTCCTACATATGATCACACTCTCCATACTTGGCAATATGCACTTACATTTGGCACAATTATCTTTCGCTCTCAATGTTACATCGTCTAGTCAAACTACTTAAATATTCCGATCAATATATCTCCGGTAGTTCCTAAAATAGATACTCGTCAGCTCTTCTCGAAATCAATAATAATAAACATAATCTAAGAGATATATTAAGATCATAACTGATCTCTGATTATACTCAAAATCTAACTCAATTAATTATTTATTATACTACTAATAATACATTGGTCTAATCATAATAATTAATAATAATAATAATAAAATAGAAAACTGTAGAGTAATAATAATAATAATTTAATAATAATAGATAATAATAATAAATAATAATAATAATATTTCCGTTGTTTTCATAAGTAATAGCACATTCTAATCTTCACAAATCACGTTTCGACAATTTCAAGGACCACTACTTTATTTTAGTAGTAACAAAGATTAAAAATTTAAAAATAATAGAAATATAACTAAAATTAATTATTTTGTTAATTAATAAATATTTTATGTTTAAATATTTAAGAAATTATATTCAATCATGTTTATACCTTAAAAAATTTTAAATAAAATTAAAATAAAATTAAAATGTTAAAGAGTGAGTAAAGAGTGTGTGTACAGAGTAGACGATCTCTCAAGAATTGTTATCTATGACTCTAAATAATATATATAGAGAGATGTGATACATTAAATTTAGAGAAACTCAACTAATTTATAATTCTAGAGAGACAGTCTATGACTAACACAATGAATACTATAAAAAAATTCACATTCTAACTAATATTTAAATTGAAATCACAGGAGAAAATATAAGGTATATATTCTCTTATCTATACTCTTTTCAGATTAGCTCTTATTTTGAACGCATGCAGTTGGCGCCAGCGTAGTTATTGAAGCGTGGTGACTTATATACGAGGTCTCTAAAGTGGCACTTTGGTGATCTTCAATAAATTCACTTTGTCAAATTCTTTGCCTGTCAGGAGACATTTACAAGATAAAGGATCTTTGCTTCCACAGCGTAATGTTAAGATTTGCGCTTTATTAAGTTGGGTTAATAGGCTCACAGATAGTTGTATGCTCTGGTCTCTTCGGCTCTTCCTATTTTTATCCTCGACTATAATTCCTTACAAAGGGGGGAAGATATTCTGTGTTCTATATATGATGCGAAAATCTCTTTCCCCAGATTCTGTCTCCGTCTCCTCCGCATCAATATTCTGGAATCTATTTTACTCTAGGGGAATCCTTTTTCCTGTTCTTTTGCATTTCATGACCCTCCTTTCAAAACCTAAGATATACACAACTGTATTAGATGCCGGATTGCCTACTCCAGATTATAGTCTGGAGTGTTATATCGTATAACTAATATAGTAGACGTTATATAAAATTTCCTTGCTTTTATATTACTATGGTGCGGTGTGAGAAACTGTTTTACTAAGAGTTATATCCATCTGTAGGTGTCTAAACGGGCCGGTCTGCTTGCTGATTTTTCTAAAAATAAACAGGAGAGGTTGCTGTGTTCGGTGATTGATAGTGCGCTTTATAGTCTGAAGAGGGTGTCTTAAACTTTTGCAAGGGTTACGAACTCCACCAATTTTAAACAACTCCTTTTTCGATCGTATCATAGTTTACCTCACTGCCCCTGAGTGTCCGGGACACGATCGATAAGAGAGTGCGTTCTCTTTTGCCCTCATCTGTCAGTTGGTACAACACTCCTCCTATTCCGTAATTACTGGCGTCTGTGTTCACGAAGGAATTTCTTGCTGTAATCAGGGAAAGTTAATTGTGGCTGCACCACTAATTTCTCTTTCAAAGTGTTAAAAGCTGTTGTTGCTTTTCGTCCAGAGTAAGACTCTTCTTGATCATATACGATACCAAGGAGTTGTGCAGCGCGTTGCAGATCTATGAAGTTACGTTCTAATCGTATAGCGCAAGCGATATAAGTAAAGAGATAGAGACAAGCTAAGGACTCTCTGTTGTCCCTTCACATTCATGCTCGAGGACGAAAACTCTTCATTGTTATCTACCGCTTTGGCCGGATGCTCTGGGTCTGAAATAATCCACTGTCTTCTCTCTTATCTCTCAGAGGAAATCCACGATCGGTCATATAATACAACTCTGTGGAATATATATGTGAACGAAATATCTCATTTGAGGTGTAACTCATTACATTTTTATTCTTAGACTTCATGTTTTCTCCTCGAGAAAGCGGCGAGCACTTTTTGCGATAATCATTTCATCACAGTGTTTTCGCGCACTCGTTTCCTTACTTTAGCTACCTAATTACAGGTTCGAATTCTAGATTGAGTTTATTAGATCTTATCACAAGCTTCTATGTGAAATTGATTTGTTCAAGCCATGTTTCATTTGTGCTGGGTCATTACTAACTCATGGGAGTGAGGGCGTCTCGTCATTAGCTCGAAGCATAATCAGATGTTGGTGAACCCAGGTATAGTAGCCATACTTTTTTTCTTTAAAATTCCTTTTTTAATTTGGCTTCTCATTGAATAATAGCGTCTATCACTTCACACTTTTTCCTACTGGTACTTTTCTTGTATTTTACATAATACATTTATGTTCTATGAAAAAATAGTTGGTCATCTTAGAAACCTTAATAAGGATTTAGGATTACTGTCCGGATTACCGAAGTACTCCGGTATTTAACTGGAGCGGATTCTGGGTCTATTAACAATTATCTTGTTCCTCACTATAATAATAATTATTTTTTGGTTATGCTTTAAAAATTTAATTTGGTCGTCCAGAGGCGTTTATACGTGCTAAATATATAACTAATTCTGTTTACAAATAGTGCGAAACCTTAGTTCGGTAATCTCAGCGCCGGATTACTGAAGCCAGCGCTCCGGAGTATGATAAACGTATCATTTGAATCACAGAATTTTGGCATAAATTCCTTTGGAATAATAGTAATTGCTTGACGTGAATGACGCAAAATTGCAATGCAGAGATCTTTATTTTTTTCTTTAACTACTCAAACATGCGAATAAAGGGTTTTAACCTCTCACCCTCCTCACTAATATATCAATAAAATCTTAGCTTGCAGAGAATCTATTAATATCGTCGGAGTTAGGATCTACGGAGCCGTGTTATCTGTTATCTATATAATTTTATATCGTATTAATAACATATAATTGTTAAAAACATAATTCAGAAAATAAATTATTATTTTTTTTTCTTTTGGGTTGTAAAAGATAATATATCAAATTAAATGAACTAGAGCCGGTTTAATGGATTGCCCCTCTGCGCTCATCTGATTATAGATATTTAATAATTATTATATATATATTATATAATATATATATAGATATTTTTTATACTTTATAATAATTAATTATATAATTATATTAATGAATAATATAAATAAATATAATTAAATCTATCATTTTTTTCTTTATTAATAATCATATTTACTTATAATATAAGTAATCTTTATTTTTCAGCGTTATATTTTATTTTAGTAGGAGGTACGATGATCTAAAAATGGATACATTATTTATTGGCCATTTATTTTCAGTTTAAGTATATTTATATTTTGAAGGTTATATTCGGTGTATTACTTAGTATAATATAGTAATTTGGGGGTGGTCGATAGAGTGCTAATGGGAATAGCTATTATTTAATATTTTTATTATTCTTAAAATGTCATAATTATTTGATGATTTTTAAACGGTAGCATATAATATAGTTATATCAAATCTAGACAATTATTTGTTTCTAAATCATCCTATGAAGGCCTTCAAAAATAGGAAGCATTAGATGTATTAGGGTTTTTAATATCATCAGGAACATGCGATGGAAACGAGGAAGGGGGCGGGTTAAGAGTATCCATACCGTAATTAATAATTCTCTAAGTGGTGATGATATATATTTCATCTCAAATGTAAGCGAAAACAGGAATGCCAGAAAAGGGGCGATTAATGGACCCGGGGGCGGAGGTGAGAAGGCGGTGAGTACCGGATTGGTAGGATAAGCCTGTGGGAGAGCTACGTGAGGGGTCGAGATGGAAGTGGGCCAATGTCGGCTCGTTGTGAGAGTGCGCGTCGTAGGGGCCAAGACTAGCGTGTTACAGCTTAACGCTCGGAGGCGGGTCGACTACCAAAGAGACATAGGGTGTGGTGGCGGTGTAGTGCTAGGCGAAGAGGTGCAGAGGGGGGGCGCAGGAAATTGGAGCGGGCATTGCACGTGAGTCGGATGTCAATAGAAAAAGTTTCCGCTCTTTTAGGTCGAGCCTTGTGTTGATAAATGAAGAAGTATACAGGACAAGTAGGTATGAAACTTATGGTATTTAGGAATGGTGGTCATGTGGATGTGGGGTATGTAGATAGGAGGAGAAGGAGAAAATATATATTTGTTAGGTTAAGTTTAGTAGTGTGTATGAAGTAATTGATGTGATGTGTCCTGTTGTATGTCTAACGACTTATTAGGTTTTTATAGTATGTTGTTATATAATGTCGTCTAATGTATATATAATCTCACTTTCTCTTTGACAGTGGTGGAGCGCTCTATATGTGTAGGTGTTAGTTGCTGCTGCGAACAAATAACCACATCCTAAATGATTGTATAATATGATGAACTGAGGACTCGCCTACTATAATACTGACTCTTATCGGGGTGGCCGGGGGGAGCTCACGTGTGAGTATTATAATTATTATTGCTATATATTATGATTTACTAGGCAAATATCTAACAATTTGATTTCTGTGTACATTAATCCCTATATAATTACCAGTATATATCTAATTATAACCGTTGTATAGGGGCTGGCGGTTAATACCTATATTGTCGTATTTTTACTTAGGTCGGTTTTTTCACGTTACGATCCTTATATATAGTTACTGAGTTATCTGCCATTCTGTGTACTTATTGACATTATTCTGATGTTTTCATACTTATGTGGACCATTTGTGAGGTGTATCTATCAGGTTCACGAGCTCCCCAGTTCACTCTATATATATGGTCGCTATTTATTTGTCTTATATACAGCTTACTGAGTCGTACAACGGGCCAGGTTTTTTTCTATTTTTTGCCGACCTATTACTTTGTTATAAGTAGAACTACATCAACGCCCTTTGAGCTGTTTATTTCAATGCTGAGTTATCAGTAGATGCCTTGCTGCTGGTTTGTACTTTATATGATACGTGATATGTATGTTTTTACGTATTAGATCAGTTTTTAGCCCTGGTTGTGAAGATAATCACTATACAGTGAGGCAGTATGCCTAAATTTGCGGGGGGCTTTAGGATGTAGATCGCCCTAAGGTCGTTTACGTTATGTTACGATTGTATAGTCATTAAGAATCTGCGTTTATGTATTATATATATTAGCTGCAATATTATTTGATTAGAGTATTAGCTATTTCACACTGAACGGCTTTTACGTTCATGCCAGTCCATAATGTAGTATTATATATCGTATACATGTATCCTTAGCTGAGTACATATCTATGTGACTAACGTGTAATATATTGCATTACGTGTTGGTAGCGTTACTTAATTTATATTTCCTATACATCAATATTTCAGCAGTGATATTATATCAGTAGAGATCGTCATATTCAGTTAGTGATTGGTCAAACTAAGTCACGTGTGATATTGAATTCCATTAAGACGTTATTGAACTCCTACCTCGCCACTGATTATAGGCTAGATGTTGACGATTGTGAAACCATGGTTAACCGATAATACTAACAAATTTCATTGGCCTAACTGATATTTATGTCGGTGTTTGAATTTGTTAAGTCATTTCCCCATTAATTCTATGTTAATTAGCATAGTATGACAATTATTTGTAGGCGATTAGCGCGTCTACCTGTAGCGGTGTATCTGATGCATCAATGCCTTATTTACATTTTATATCTTTACCTTGCTGCCTAAGTAAGCGACCTCTCCGCCGCTGCCCAGTGCTTGTGCCTTATTGGAATGACGATGGGTTAGTGATTCAGCGCTAACATAGTTATAGTGCACTTCAATCAATTAGTATTTCCTGTAACTGACTCCTCGTATAGCTTGTTCTCTAGAGTTATTATCTTAGACCTCACTATAGTCTATCTATTTGCACGCTCTTGTATAAATACGCTGCCGACTTCCTGGTGTCTGTAAATTAGTTAATTACCGCATGGAGGGTTGTCTAGATTGACTATGATAACGGGATTACCTCCACACCCCACGACCCCCAATAAGTCAGCCTTGTATCATGCCGCCCTCGTCGTATATATCACGATTTTTCTGTATATTTTCTGCTATTATATCCTCCCTTATAACGTTACCGTCGGGGTTAATCAGGCATTACTGGCGGTTATATCTATTCTCTATATTCTTATATATATATATATTATCTACTCTTTTATATATCTATTCATCTATCTATATATCTTCTCTTAATTCTATTATTCTATCAACTCTTCCGTATATTCGCATCACTTAAATATATCTTTATTAATAATATATATATATCATATATATCTAGTATATATATATATTTATCTTATATATAGCTCGATAATAATATCTATATCTATATAATTATATGTCTTCTATTCTATTCTATCATATTTATATTTTCTTATCCGTCTATTTCTTCATTTTAGCTAAGATCTCTTAACTATACCTCTGGGCGGTTCAGGCGTAGGGGATTGTCGAGGCGAGTGGGAGGAGGGCGTTTGGGTATGATGCCCGTCCCTGGGCCCACATTATGCACCTTTCTATGATTGCTCCCCAAGTTTTTCGGGGTATTTATATTCGTCGCTATAATTACCACCTATATCTCACTGAGATCGTATATATTGAGTCGTACTTTCATCATTACTTACTACCGTTTTTACTACGATCAGTTTTACTTATTTCATCTTTATCCGTTTTCGGTTAGTTTTCATCTTTCTTTGTTTCCTAACGGTTATATAGCTTTGAGTGTTTTTGCTCAGCTATTCTTATTCTGTCACTTAATATACTTCAGTTATGCTTCGTATGTTGGATCGATTTGGGGTGCCCTCACTGATCATAGGCGATTAATCTATCTAATACTAGGTACGGTATCCTCAGTACTCGATAGTGGATTTTTTATACGTATATATACGTATAATCCTGCAGCCATCTTCTCCATCTAACACACACCTCCATTTCTAGATCATTGCAGCCTTTTCTAGCTTTTGCGCCGATCGTATTTCTAGTGAGCCCCTGCATATATTTACGAGGTCACGATCATGTACTAGCGCTTTATATTGCTCTCAGATACTCAATTATCACTGCGCCTCGACTGTGGTGATGTAGGCCTTGCGAAGCGCCTCTTACATCGACTACGTCCACCTGGCGTTTGCGTCTTACGTGAACTGCTTCTACTATTCAGCTGCCGCTTATAATTTGTTAGTGGGTCCTTCATCTTAAAACTATTTAATTCTTTAGAGCGTTGCCACTTTTTTTTTTGTGCTATTCCTCCTTTTATGAGTCCTGCGGCATCTTTGTCCGGCCCGCCTTCTACTCTGCATTCAGGTTTATTTTTGCTCTTGCCCCCTATGAGTGTTATTATCAGCGCCGTTATATATCTTGGTAATTGATTTCCATATATCTTAGCCCTGTGAGACCTATACGTTTGTCTTGTTTTATCGAATATAGGTTATAGCGTATTCGTGCGTTGGTTCAGAGTATAATGAGTGTAATTAGCTAAGTGCGCAGACTGGATAAATTGCAGCCCTTAGTGAGGTAATGACCCCTATGCTGAGGGCCTTTACTGTCAACCCTACAGCTTCTATTTCATCACTGTGATAAGATACTGGATATATCCTTTGGTACTTCTGCTCTAACTACTTTTCTGACTACTATTGCACTTATCTATTATTTGCAACCTAACAGCCACTTATTTTAACATACTCAGCACGCTCCTACTACTCACGCATAATTTTCGCCTTGCCTCCTTTGTGCACGTGTTAAAACCTTATATCACTCTTACTGTATTGTCATTTTTAACCCTCTTATCAACAATATGCTTCATTAGTTGACTGAACCCTACTTATCAGCGTACTCGACCATAACGCGCTTTTTCATTTCTATTAGTATATAGTTCGTGTACAGACTTTTATATTATTCTGATATCTATATATACTTTCTAGTATAACATATTTGCTTTTAACGTTGAACAGTTGTTCTTTCTTTATTTCAGAATCCATTTTTACTAGTAATCTACCGTTATTATGCTCCTAACTATATTTCACTATGACGCATATTTAGCGGTTGTCCCGCCTTAGCCTGTGATGAGCTTACCTACTGATTGGTTGAGCTTGCTTTCCAGCCTATTGATTTACTTAAACTGCGCGTTCTTTCGTTGACCATTGCTCACCCTTTGCAGGTTATGTATAAAAGATATTTGGATCTATATATATATGCTATTCTAGTTCACGCACAAGCTCTTTTGAAAACTCTTTCAACATAATTCGGAAATTTATATTGCTAATATCCTTTATGATTCTCTATCCTACTAGAATTTTCTGCCCATAGTGAAGTGCTTTTTCTATTTTATATTTTTATCTTTATGCCTGTATTATATCTGGTATTCGTCGGCGCTATTGGTTAGCGACTTAGTTAAAATCAATGTTTTTTACCGATAGTTTCTATACTTGTACTATGTCACTAATCTATTCCCTACTAGTACACTGCTTCTTGTCTTATATACTTGTGTTGGCCCCTACTGGCTTCATCTCATGTTGAACCCGAAAACTATTGATACCGTTCAGGAGATAGAGTCACTTTCCAAGGCAATCCGCGCCTTTTTTTACACATTCGAACTATGATAGTTGAGTGTCATGAGGCTGTTGACTAACGGATGTTAGGTTAATAAATACTTATTGATTAGGAGAGATATGAGTATCTATTCTCTCATGGGTTGGACAGGGTGGCTGCGCGGTTCGATGTCAGGGGATTCTAGTGACTCATCGGTGTGGGGATATTATGGGAACGAGGGCAAGGACTTGAGTGGGTCAGCACTTAATAACTGATTTTAAGTTTGGAGGACAAGTATAACTAATTATCTTTCTGAAAGGTAATACGCTCGAGTTGTGAATGCTCTGGTTGTCTCTTCCTGAAAGAAGGCAACACTTGATGACAGAGGAAGTACGTCAAAATCTTGTCGAGATTTTGTAATATTATCATTCTAAGCTTTGTAAACTCATAATTATCTACTATCGTTCTTATACGGAAATATTTGCTTTCTGTATAGGTATACCGGTCTCTGTCCTACTCTGGGTAGTTAACCGTTAATTATGTACCCACCAACACCTTTTTTGTGAGTAGCACATAATTATTGCACTGAGAGAAGTGCGGTTATCGTGCGGATCTTTGCTATGATACGCTTGGAGTTATGCAATCGCTCCGGAAGAGCGTGAACGGAGGAGCGCTACGCGGTATCTTATTCGATTTTTCGGTCGAGTGTGGGCTTCGGTTAGGGTGCGCTGGCGACTACTCCCTTATATGAGTCCGCTTTTGGGTCGGCCCGCTACCTTTCTTTGATATTGACTTGATGTATTACATTCTAGTAATTATAAATTTGAGACGGGTTATAATATTTATATAGGATATATTTTATTTATCTATTTTTCTATATATTTATATATTTTATATTTATATATTTATTCATATCATTATATATATATTTTATAATATCTATACTCACTCCTCACCCTCACCACCTTAATTATTATCTATATATAATTATCTCATATTATACGTATTGCCGATTGGTGTTTATGTAAAGAAATTCATAGTAGCGTATAAGTCGGGATTGGTAGTCTCCTATTTGTGGATTGCGTGCGTTTACGAGTAATGGAGAATAAGAAGAGAGGAAGAGGATAGCCTCTAAATCTCCTTTTATTATGCGGATATTGATTTAACGATTTAGTGTTGGGCAGAATGTTGAAATAGCTTTTTGATGCTGGAATTAGTAGATTGAGACATAATTTGTGCAGGATGTTGTAAAAAGAGGGGTTTTGATACATAGTAATATTCACAGTAGAATAGAGTATATATGGTTATGATATGTTTTTGAGTGTAGGATATTCTGTTTTTACTGTTGTAAAGTTATATGTTTAAGATGGTTAGAGCATAGCTGTGAACAATGGTCTGAGTTTCCCAAAAAATATAGAGTATATATGGTGGATATAATAGGGAAACCGGATGAATTAAGCAGAAGTAAGTCATATGAAAGGTATTGTGAATACCGGGAAGGTAAGATGGCTGGTGCTAATTAAACTACTTAGTGGAGATCTTGCCAAGATACGGAATATAGATCTTGAGTGATGCATATGGTTCTTATCATGACGGTATGTCATTCTAATTATATTATTGCTTAATAATGTATAAGTAGTCGAGACTAGTTAGGCTTTGTTGATATTTCATTGAGGTATACTATGATATATTTTCAAGTTAATTTCACGATTATAAAATCTATCTTGCTTGGGTCTACACGGAGCAATTATTTGATTAGGGTTCGCTCCAGGGTTACAGGAGATCTAACCAAAACAATTATGTCAAGCCTGACGAACGACATGGCTCATTAAGATGCTTGTTTGATGATATACAATATCTGTCAACATAATAAGACTAAAGTTGAATACTTTCACTCTGAGCCTAGGACTTACGATACAACATTTCGACAGGCAGCGTCGCCGTTACGACATGTTAACTATATCGGAGGCTTCTACCATCTAGTCGATATCTGCCACTACAGAAAAAAGAAGCCGTAACCTCGGACAGTTTTCCAAGTTTTCTTGCTTCGATATGATCCTTCGCTTTGTAAGAGTACTCTTGAATACTTATTTAAATCCATATATAGTAAGGTGCTTATTTAACCCCCTACTTATTGGGGCTACTATCAGCACTTTCTTGCTTTTAGTTCAATTGCTCCCCGTGTTACATGTTGCCAACAATACCACATTATAAGTCACAGCCACGCCGACAAATGGGAATCATCTATTATTATCTTTCTATAGTTATTGGTCGCATTACAATCATTTGCAGTAATATAAGACGTCATAAAGATTATCAATAAATTTTTCAACTCGCACTAGTTGACTGAGCGAATCCAGTTCAAAACAGCTAGTCACCTGTTTGAGATCTAACAGTGTACATGGAAGTTTTCCACCTACTGTAATTTCTGCGATCCCGATATTTCATTCTACAAAAATAATAAGTTTCGTATCAAGGAGGGAACCTCACACAGACATATCACTTGACTGTATCGAATACTCCGATACTTATTTTAAATTACTCATATAGAGGGTGTGGTTGGATTTATCTCCTCTATAATTTCCACACTCTTCTGTCTTCTTTCTTGGGGTGTTCTTTTTATCTTGTGGTTTTAACTAGGAGCAACTGACCCATAGTCAATTAGTGAATGTTCCACACTGAGCCACACATTGCTATGACTTGCGACATTTTTACCTGCTTAAGTTTTGTCTAAGAGAGGACTTTATCATCTTTAGTCGTATTATGACGGGAGAAAAATTTTCTTACGTCGAGCGGGCTCAGGTCACTCTTTGAACTCTATATTTCTGAGGCTAAACTCAGCGTCGCCGTTTTAGATCCAATGGTGTGCAGGAGGCTCTAGCCACTTATTTTGGCCGAATCGCTCCTCCCCAGAGAAATGCAATGCTTCTCGGAAGGTGTTCAAGAGTTCACTATTGTGGCTTTGCGATGGACAATCACTTGCGCTTGAAAACTCGGAAATATTTATTATACTATTATTTTCAAAGTGGGGAACTTCTTATGATAGGGTGTCGGTTGGGTAACCTCCTGCCCTTGCCGCTTGAGATGGAGGCATTCTGCTCTAGTTGTGTCCCTTCCTCTGAAGTAGTTAAGGCACCACGGAGCTAAGCCAAACTAAAGTCAAGGCCTATCTGCTCAGATTTATGAGTGCACTATTATAATGCTTGCTATTGTCGTGACGACAGCAGCATCAGTGGCAATTTTGTACCCTGGCAATAAGTAGACGTAAGGATAAAAGGGATGTACATACTACTATGACTGCAACTCATGGATCAATCGACTGCCATCCTGTGACATTTACTAGCGTCGGCTGTCGCTGTTAGTAACCAATGTACAATGTAGGTTCATTAACCACTTAGTCAGCTATTTCCGATTCTTTTCGCCCAGAAGACAAAAAGGTAATTGATCGTTTATCAATTGTTTTTTTCCAGTTTCCTAAGTCTTTTACGAATTTTCACCTGCCTTCCTTGAAACTCGACTATCTGGGTGGGTTAAACATTACCATCTAATGAAGGATGGTTTTTTAAGCGCCTTCTGTTGGTGTACCATTTTTCTCAGTTCTGGATTCCCTATAATGATGCTTGCAGTCCTATACGAGCGTAAGGGCGTTCCTAGCTCATGTAAACAGGAGTTTAACCTACCCCGAATTCTAACGCGCAAGGAACGCAACCGAACATGTTGGCTTACCATCGAACATTCGACTTCTTACGCCAAATTTGCCATGCCAATAGACCAAAAAAAAAACTTCGCGTTTCTGTACCCGGCAGCAGGACTCGAACTAATCGAATCAACTAGCGGTCGCGCCCTGGGGGTTGTAGACTCCATATATTAACCATGACGAGGTTGCTTAAATCCACTTCGGCGGATCCACCTCCTAGAAGATGCCATTGCAATCTGCGCCAGTAAGTTTCAAACTCCTGCTTTTAAACAATATCACTAATTTGAAACTCGACACTTACTTAAATTCACGAGACAGGGTGTGATGGGTATTGCATCTCTCGTGGTGGACTGGTACAAACTTGGCATTTTCTGTGCTGCCGGGGTGCTCAACTGAGTGTTCAAAGACACTGTTTACTAGAGCTATACCTGGAGAAGGTCATAGGAATACAACAGCGGTATTTTTCTGTCGCTCGTTATGACAATGTGCAAGGATTGTGCTTTCTACATTAGCGCACCTAATATCTAGCTGCGATTCTCTTGCCCTCACCAGTCATAAAAGAAGTGATGGAGCACTCGGAAGTTTCAAAATTCTTGTTGCTTCGTAGTATATCACTAGCTCGCTGGGGCTTTTTAAACACCCTCGTATCATTATTACTCAATAGCCACTAGTTATTGAGCGAGTATGTTTGTGGTAACCACTGCCTTGGGGCTAAAGAGGCATTCTGCAGTTTGCTCGCCGTGTTTACAAGGAGCAATACTACTCAACCAATCAGTCATGCATGCCACACCGACATGCAGCACAAGATTTATGCTCTTGTATTGGGGCGTACAGAATTTAGCTAAGGTAATTAAGACGTACAAGAGGAATTTTCAACTTCAGTCGAACCACAGGACTTTTCCGATATCCTATCGTGACAATCAGTGTCGTCCGTTAACATCCGGTCCACAGGAGAGCTCTAACTCTTCACTAATCGATGCTTTCGCCTTCCGCCCGTTCAATCAAATGTAGGCTCATCTCAGGACAGATTGTCCCAATATTTTCAATCTCCTGCTTCGATATTTTATGGTTTGACCCATACAGACTTCCTGCTATCACTATTTTAAATCGCAGCAGATTGGGTGGTTTTGGATACCCTTCTTCTGGTGCTATTCCACCGCTGGCAGTGCTTGCAGGCGTAGCTTCATGGGTTACAGGAGCAGCGCGGGACCAAAGGCAAGGATTGCGCCGAACATGCGCACTAAATTCTTCGGTTGCTGAGAAATTTCCTCTGCAATATAATTACAGTACGACACATATTTTTCAGCGTATGCGCCATGACATATGGGTCGATACCATCGACCAAGCATTGCGTCTGGCTATTTTAATTTTTGTCGGTTGAAATTTTCCGCGTATGTTATGTCTAGGTAGGCTTTACTTACTCAGTTTGGACCTTGGTTTTTTCTTCCTGTATTCCGCTTCTTCTTTCTCAGAGAGAAAGAATGGGACTATCTTGAGATTAGTGGTTTTTTCAAGTTCATCTGCTTCTCGTATTCACATCCTGCTTTTGTAATTCTGATAATTTACTTTTTAACCTCACTAATCGTATAGCTGTGCTACCTGAACATATATAGATATATATATATGACATTTATTTTTTACCTCATTATAAATCTTATTTAATTATATTTTATTATATTCCTATTTTAACTATTTATATAGCTACCCGTTTTATATTATTGGTATATATCCTATATATAAATATCCCTGGGTTTTTTCTTACCCCTTATTTATGGGGATTATTACTTTGGCTTATATAGTATTTAACTTATACCCCTATGACTATTAACTAGTTTGGTCTTTATATTTTCTTATACTAAGTGACTATTTATATCTCATATACCATGGGTACTATTGTTTTGGGTCACCCCATAACCATAACCCGTTATCGTATGATAATAGTTTATCTGGGGTTTAATAATTTGACTATTTGGGTAAACTTACTAGTTTCTAGGTGTATTAAGTTTTTCTTTTTCCCTATAATTTTTTTTTATTAAGACTACATTATCTGTTTGGTATTTTTATTAATAATTATAATCACTAGTTAAATTATTTTCCTGATACAGTTCTTAAAATACGTATAAGTTATTATGTTAATATATATGAGAATAAATGATTTTTTTTATTGCCGCCTTTAAGCAATGAAAAATGGAAACATTTTCGCAAGTAGGATGTTTACGTTGTTTTCTCTGACCTTTAGAACGAGGATCGAATGAGATGTAAATAAAAAAATTCATTGGAAAATGAGAAAACTTTTTGAAACAGCTTTAATTTTCTTCCAAACGATTTTGGTACCGTTAAGCCACATATAAAGTGTCAAGAAACTAAAGGTTTTATATTAAAATGTTTTGGCTATTTTTAATTCCAAGCACGCTCTTTATTATTTTAGAAGATTTTACGTTTTTATTTAACGTATCGGAAAATATTTTTTTTTTTTGTTTTTTAAAAATATGAACTTTGTTCAAATAAGGTGTCTAACAATTTATTTATTACTCATTTACATTAAATTTGGTAAGTATTTTGTCTTGAAAAAAAAATTGAAATCTCTTGAAAATTAAAGATTCTTTCATGGCAGTTTTTTGTGTTGAAATTTTTTAAGGGAAATAAAATGTTCCTCTGATCGTCATACCTAAGTAGTTTTTATTTGTTTGGTATTATTATTCTTCATAAATTAGGATACATCAATAGTGTTTCATTCAATATAACTTTAATTCATTTACTATTTTTTTTATCGGATTTTGATCGGTGGAGTTGAGATTTTGCTATGAAGTCTCTCCCTTGAAACCTGAATTAGTACCTCCCTCCTATTATTTTTTTTACCGCCTTTATACTGAATTATTTAATTATTTCCTTCTATCACTATTATTTGAACATCTATTTTATCTACTTAAATCTCATACGCCCATTCCTTTTGTATCGTTTTTAATTAATTTATGTTTTCCCTACAATTTTATAACATCAATCTGATTTTACAACTCATTCCTTTACAATTTGT
>JABUQX010028484.1:0-65712 GCA_015478945.1 Trachelipus rathkii | reverse complement strand
AGAGAGGCGAAGATGGGGCTTTATAAGAATGAGTTAAAGGGTTCGAGCCTGAATAACGTAATCTGCGTCGTATGACGTAAGGGGGGAAATGACGGTAGGTCAGTAGGCCCCCCTAAAAAATTAAATTATATTTAATTACGTTGGATTCGAGGAAGTTTCTGAAGTTGTTTTTTTAAACCCTTCAGCGTCTCCTTCGGTGTTTCCGACTCCGCACAGCACTGCACGCACCTGCAATTTATTCCGCACCGCAACTGCATATTTATTCCGCACCACATATTAATTGCCGCACTAACCGTCAACCATTTGGAATTTATTTATTTACCGTCCCGCTTTCCGAGTCCGATTTCAGATTCCATGTAGTGAGATATAAAAGTACGTGAATAAGCGCATCTAATTTTATATATCATTATATTTTTATATTTTATTTAAATTAATATATATAATTAATTTAATATATATATATATACAAAATTATTAAATATATACCTATATTATATATATATATACTATAATAAGTACTAATATATATATATAATAGTATATTATATATATATTATATACTGGTTAAATAACCTGAGAAGGAGCCTACCGGATTCATGGAGAAAAGGGAATGCGGGATTTTTTTTTAAGGACGCGTTTGCGATCTCGGCCTTTCTGTATTTTATGTGGTTTTTATCTGTATTTTTGACCCACGGCTCCGATCTCATGCCTTATGGCTTGCCAAGGTTCTCGAAATATATTTTATCTAGATGGGTTAGGAGCATCGCACTCCGCATCGGGTTAAAATTTTGGAGACGCGTGTTTTAGATGAGAGGTATGATACCGATTCATCGTAGAGAGATTACGTCCCCCGGAGGGATGCCCCCCTAAGGGGAAACACCATACTGCCCTTAAAAAATCGAAGTGTTTTCGATATAAATGATGAAAATTTGGATAGAGAGGCATTTCAGAGCTGACATTTTTTTATGTATATAAGTATTGGTTGGCATTGGCGCTTAGGGGAAATTGGAAGTGGAGTTGGCCGTCCGGCTCGGCCACCGAGGTTGCTGGAGCCGTTGCGGTGCTGGAGTTATAACTTCCGTATAAACAACAATATTGGTGGTTTATATAGGTTATTCGCGCGAGTCGAGTATATACTCGAATATGATGGGTTATGAAGTCCCGTATACGAGGTGTCTAGGACCTCCTCCCACAGGGGGGATTCAGCCCTCAACTCATTGGAATTGACAATAGGCGACGAACAACTCCGGTATAATACCCCTCATATAAGGTATACTCGCGTCACAGTATCCAATGACGCTAAGATATGGGTTAAAAGTAGCCGGTACATCGACCTCCGAGAGAGTGGGGGTTGCGCCAAGCCCCCAAAACCTGAAAATATAAGAGCAATATAGACAACGAACTTGGTATAGGCGCTTCTGAGTTGATGTTTCTGCGCTCGATACAGAAAAAGAAAAATAATAAATAAAAATAAAAAAAATAAAACAAAAATATATAAATAAATAAAAAGAATATTGTTATATAAGAGAAATGTTGAAACTAGAGTACCATTAAAAAAAAATTTTAAAATTTAAAAACAAAAATTAAAAAAATTCAAAACATTTTCTTACTTTTTTAAGTTTATAACTTAAAAAATTTAAACGTTTTTTTATATAAATCAAATACCAGCCTATGAGCACCTCCTGAGCCTCCTAGCCTCCAAGCCATGTAGCCTTCTCAAAGAAGCAATTAGCCCGCTCAGCCATCTCTTATAGCCTACACATAGTAACTCACTCCCCATCTATGATGCTAATTGATTCATTGTCCATAATTTTGGTATACATAACTACAAAACATATTCATTTATTTTTGTTTTTTATATATGTTTTAAAACTTTTTGTTTTTAGCTAAAAATTTTATTCTTCGTTATATTTATAAACTTAAAAGAGTAAAAAATTGGTGTTTTTACATACCCTATAAACCTGTAAATCAGTAAATCTAACCACCACAACTCCCACCCCCTTTTACAACTGAAATATAATAGGATAATTTTATACATTATCATAGGTAAATATTTAACAAAAATTTATCATAACATTGCCTGATTATTATACTGATCAATGAATATATGCTAACGTAGAAAGTTTCCACATCAATAAAGCAAACATAGCATCACCTGAACTACGAATATAATGTACAATAACAAATCTAACACACCCTATTCACACTTTTTCTAACATATCATGGATATTTTCACATTAAACATAGTAATATTTAATCAAAATTTAATCATAACCTTGTGTACTTGTCATACTGATACCAAAAAATATATACCAAGCAACGATGCTTTTAGCATCAATAAAGAAAACATAGCATCAATTGTACTATGAATATGAATGTCAATGAACAAAAAACCTAACATACCTTACGCTCGAATAAACTGCTAACAATAACAAAGGTCCATATTTAACAATAGTAAAGTAACTAACAATGAATACAGAACGAGCAGATACGATTCTGATGCGGAAAAATATTCATAGTTTATTTATTTTTAACTTCATTTCTTTAAAACTTTTTTGTTTTTAAAAAACTTTTATTTAGTTTTAATTTCATCTTTAAAACTTTTTTTTTGTTTGTTTTTAAAAAACTTTTATTTATTTTTAATTTCATTTCTTTAAAACTTTTTTTTTAAAAAACTTTTATTTATTTTAACTTTATTTCTTTAAAAACTTTTTGATTTTCTTATAAAAAAAAAATTTTTAATTTTAAATTTTTATTTCTTTCAAAACTTTATAATTATTTTTTTACTAAAAATTTTATCTTTTTATGTTTATAAACGTAAAAAAATTTACATTTTTTACATACACTAGACAGTAAAAATCAGTAAATTTCAAACTAACGCCAATCCCTATCATCCCCAACATCCATGATCTATAGATCTATTGATCTATTAGGATAACAGAGGCCATAACAAAGTTTTACCCCCGTTAAAGTTAAGCTACGAACATAACATACTTAATACACAGCAGCAGTACGAATAAACAGCCATCACTAGCATCTTAACCAATAAAGTTCCCATGGAAGGAACGTAATAACAATTTTTTTCATTTTATTTTAATAACAATATAATTTTCAATGAAAATAGCCCTATTAAATAAATACATAAAAACATACGTTTGTATTTTAAACATATTAATTCATCTAATCAAGGGGACAGAGGATTCTGTATAATTGAGCAAGTTCTATCATATTTCTCAGAGTATTTCAATACCCTTTGAAAAGGATGTAATATAAATATAGCTTTCTGCCCTAAAATTCCATATTCTTCGGCAATACACAGGTTCAATTAGCACGCCCATGCTCTCGGAGTTCCAGAAGTGAAGTAAACTGATAATCCTTGCTGATAGTATTGTTAAACGCACTCCTGTATATTGCAATATATGGTAAACCATAATATATGTTTTCTTTTGTAAATTTCGTGGATTACACCGTGTGCTTATTTGAATTAAGTCCTCGAGTATATCGACCTCTTTAAAATGAGACGTTAATTCGTTTTTTGATTTTAACCAAAAGCTGTAATATTTTCAGATGATTGAACAGTGAAAATTATACACGCACGAGCGAATGTGACAGCATCGATGGGTTTCCAATAGTTGCGTACATCACTACTTTTAACATTATCAGATGCCGGTGAAAACAACCTCTATTCTATTTTAACCTCTCACAAACTGTACCATTCACAGATAGATATTTCACCTGGAAGCGATCCATCAGATGACCCATAATTAGCATTTACCCAAGCTTCCGAGGTATCGACAATCTTGATGAATTCTTCAACAAAAATGAATAAAGGTCTATTATTTGCAACTTCGACCGGAATACAAGCAATATATCGTTCTCCATTCGTTTGACGAAAAAAATATAAATACATATCGTTGGGTATTAGCGAGGTCCTCGTAAAAGATATTTTAGACGAGCTTAGGAGCAAGAATGAGAGTCCATCATATAACAACACAGCGAAAAAAATGTCTACTGACGAAAAATCGGTATGTTTAAACAGAACCAAAAAGGTAATGGAGATTCTTCTTTCGACGCATCAGAAGAAAGTAAACAAGTATAGAACGGACGAACGAACCATATTGGTTCAAATAATACAATGTCAAGTGCTATCCCCTAATCGTTTTTCACTTGAGTTCGTGTTATTATATTCTCGATAGAGTTTTAACCCAGTCGATTCATTTTCGTTTCGTATTTGCATTTTCAAAAAAACCCCTGCCTTAAAAGGCGAAATCGTTATCACTATTGTAACTGTAATTCCCACTTCGGGATAGAGGTTCAAAATTAGATTACAAAGATTTGATGACCCGAGGTCAAAGTCATCTCCCACTGTAGATAGAAAAGGTACAAAATACCTATATCTCGTTTTGATTCATTTTCGAAAAATTAAGCAATACATTTTGATTCTTGTTTGTCACAAGCAAGATCAACATAACAAATTTATTAAAAACATTTTATGTTTTTCGCTTAATGTCTTTATGTTTTATAACATAAGCATAATAATTTTTTTAAGAAAAACCTAACAAAATTTATCATGAACCATAATCCTACATATCTTACGAATCAATGAATCAAGGTAATCTCTACCGGGGATGGAAAAGGTCAAAGCTAGATTGATCAACGAGTATTTGCTAACGTGACAACGTTTTTACATTAATAAGCTAACATAACATCATCTGAACTGATAATATAATGTACAAACACGAACAAACCTAAACACCATGAAACACGAATAAGCTGTTAACATTAAATAAGATCCACACTTACCACCTATACAGTGAAGTAACTAACTATATCATACAAAAACGTAAACCTATGCATGCTTTGTCAAACATATCTCTAACATAGACCATACCTTATATCACAATTTTTTTCATCAATATCTCTACATATCACTGTTATTTTAACATTAAATGTAGTAACTTAACAAAAATTTATCATAACCTAACCTATTTATCATACTGGCCACCTAATATATGCTAACGTAACAAAGTTTTCGCATCAATAAAGCTAACATATAACATGAACTCGGAATATAATGTACAACATCAAAACCTAACATATCTTAACCTCGAATAAACAGCTAACATTAACATAGTTCCATACTTATCAAAATTAAAGTAACTAACATTGCATGCAAAATTGTATTTTCATATCCTGGTCTTACGAGCAATACGTTTCACGTTTGTAATTTTTATTAAAAACATTTTATGTTTTTGCTAATGTCTTTGTTTTATAACATTAGCAAGGTAATTTTATTTCTTTAAAACTTTTATGTGTTTTTTTTTTTTTTTGCTTTTTTTTTTTTTATAAACTTTTTTTTTTTAACTTTATTTCTTTAAAACTTTTTGTTTTTACTAAAAGATTTTATGCTTTTTATGTTTATAACGTTAAAAAAAAAATTTTTTTTTACATACACTAAAACAGTAAAAACAGTAAATCAAGTAAATCAAACCACATACCTCCTTCTCCCCCCAATCCATCCTTGATCTATAGAGACTATGGATCTAACGATCTATCGTATACTCTTGATACTAGATTAGGATAACAGTACTAACATAACAAAATTTTATCCTCTGTAAAGTTAAAACTATGAAACATAACATACTTAAAATATAGCAGCCAGACGAATAAACAGCTATCAATATAACATACTTAATACACACTAGCCGCACGAATAAACATACTTCAATATCATCTTAACCAATAATTGTCACATGATGTGGGGAAGTAAAACATAGTTTTTCGTTTTTTTTTTATAACAATAATCTTTACTCAATTAAACAACATCATTTTATATAATATACAAAAAACATGAGCGCTTTAATTTTAACATATTAAATCATCTATTCATTGGACAGAGGATTCTATATAATTTGAGCTAATTTCTATATATCTCTCCAGAGATTCACCCCCTTGAAAGGATGTAAATATATTGTCACTAAAAACCATTTTTCTCCATATTTTGGTTCAACAGCATTCATTCTCTCGCGCCAGAGAGAAGTAAACTAATCCAAGCTGATAGTTATTAGTGCACTCCTTTATACTGCTAATTATACGGTAACCCACTATGTTTATTCAGTGTAAATCATCATAGAATTTACAAACGTGACCTATATGTATTAGTCCTTCGAGTATAATCAACACAGTTAAGCTAATGCGTTGTTATTCATTTTTTATTTTAATCAAAGCTGTAATATTTTCAGATGTTCGAACTGTGAAACCTATAATTGTAACGGCCAGAACAAGGTGCTTTGAGATGGTCTCCAATAGCAGCGTACATCAAGGCTTATTTAACATTGTCACATAGACGAGAAATCAGCAATATTATTTACTATTATGAATCATTCCCATTGTCTCCACAGTCTGAATATTACACCTACGCATCGGTGCCATTGGATAACAATAGCTCATCCGTTTCAAGATGCAACGATGTCGAATAATCTTGATGAATATTCTTTCAGATAGAAATGAATACGGGTCTATTATTTGAACCTATCGTGGAATAAAACCAATGGATCGGTCTCCAATTCGTTTACGAATAAATATAAAATGACACCCATTCACTTAATGACTTCTTTTAAAGAATATCAACAACAAAGCGTAGAGATGCCGAGGAGATGTCATCGTACCAGCACAGCGAAAATGTCTTACTGATGGAAATAGGGTGCGTAAGCAGGCCTCCCAAGGTATGAGATATATCTTTCTTTCAACCAATCAATTCGAAAATTTGCTCAAACTCCTCCCTGTGTTTTCGAAACATTATGCAAATACCTATGATTCTTGTCTGGAGCGTTTTGAACATTACTGACCATACGCATTGATTCTTCTATTTGGTTAACAAAGTTCAACTTAAAACAGTTAACAAATAACTAAACATAACATACAAATTATTGTAAACCTATTCATACCTTTTCTCAAGCATACATCTAAACATAACAATGTTAATTTTTAACATTAACATGGTATATTTTCAAACAAAAAGTTTATCATACATTTGGCTAATTATCATAACTAATCAACGAATATCACGCTAACGTAAATAAAGTTTTCACAATCAATAAAGCTAACATATAGCATGAACCGAGCTAAGAAAAATAGTGTACAACGACAAACCAAAAACAACTTACGCTTGAATAAAACCGTTAACATTAATAAAAGTATCGCACTTAAAACAGCAGTAAAGTAACTACATTGCATTGCAAAAAACGTAACCTATTCATCTTTTTCAAAAAACATTATCTAACCTTTAACGTTAATTTTACAATTGACACAGTAATATTTACAAAAAATTTATCATAACATAATAATAATAATTAATCATTACAAGAACAACGAATATACGCTAACGTTAACAAAGTTTTTTTTTTTACCTTAACATAGTAATATTTAAAAAAAAATTATCATTACCTTACCTAAGTATATCATAATTCCCAACAAAATAATTGCAAACATACAAAGTTTTATCCAATATACAAACAAGACATAAAATAAGTTCCTTTGATCTCTTCAACCTCTCTGTGTTATACCGGATCCTAAACCCTAAAATCACTAAAGCAAACCAACCGTTCCCCTCCCATATCACCCTTCCATGATCTTAGTGATCTGTTGATTCTGATCACATTTCGAGTATCATTTACTTCCTACTTTAGCACATCCACATACCTCTCTTGCACTACTAATAAGGGCTTCATTCATTTGCATAAAGATTTGTTCAAGTTCATCTTGTTTCACATTCAACTGATTTATTTGTAAGTGCTCTCAATACTTTTCCTTTTAACCTTGAATCACTTAACTTCTCCAATTCTAAATTCTCCCCAGATTCTTTTCTTTTCTCTTTTCCTCTCCATCCATGCCCAACTGCTATTCCTTAGGATATTCCATTCCAACTCCCTCACTGGATTTTTAACGTTCCACCAAATAATACTCTCATTCAATATCTCGTTCTGTCAACCAACTACAAATCAATATCATATAACTATTTCACTTTGGTAACCATCTTATACTCTAACCTCATAACCCCATACCCCGTATACTTAACGAATGCTCTTGTGCCCGAAAGAAAACACCCATACCTCTCTCTCCTCAAAAAAAATCATCCACCTTCCTATCATTCTCATTTTTCTCCCGCCCCCATAGGCTAACCAGTTTCTTCGTTCCATCTTTCGATTCAACACTATCTAGCCAGTTTATAATTGACTCAACACAATCAACCCAAGCCCCTAACTCACTCCATCCAAACATCATTCAGATTATCCCAGAATGTCACATTCTCCTCAACCTCACCCTCAGATGGACCATATGTTACAACCACACTTTTTCACAACCTAAATTTACAATTAGGGGTTCTAGTACTCACGACGAACAAAGTCTATTACATAGCTCTGTGGCTACAGGTCACTTCACAGAATCGCTACTCTTTCTCTCCCCCTCTCATTTCTCTCCACTCCAGAACACAAACATTTTACCCGACACCACTCATCTCTGCCACTTCCTTTCATCTTTGTATCAGTCATAGCAAGCAAATAAAATTTACCCTTTCTAATACATTCATCACCTCTCTCCTCACCATTTATTCCTCAAACATTCTATCTACCCAGATGATTCATTCAATTCTACCAGAAGATGATTCGTTTACGACGATCACCACCAGGTCCGAGGCATGCATAAGCATTCCTAGGGTATAAATAAGTGGTTGTGGGTCCCCAACCCAACTACCAATGTACCTTAAGTAGCCTACAAATTTCAAATTCTTTATTACTGAATGTTTCGAACAAACTATTTTCATCATCATGTATCTAAAGACCGAAACTACAAAATGATAAATTAGTAAAACAAATGCTAATTAACAATTATAAACATTTTACAGAATGCACAATCAAACAATTTTAAAAAACTAAAACTATAAAATTAAAAATTAAAATTTTTTTAATTTTTAATTTTTGTTTGTTTTTTAAAATTGTTTGATTGTGCATTCTGTAAAAAGTTTATAATTGTTAATTACATCTGTGACTTAACCCTAATGTTTAGTAAATTTAATTGTTTTGTATATTTTGGAATCTTTAGATAGCCTTGATGATGAACATAGTACATTCGATTACTAACGTATAAGTAAACTATTAAACGTCGTGCTTCGCTAGTTATTCTGGTACATTTCAGTTATATTATTTTAGTCACAGGAAAAGTTAATTTAAGGGGCAGGGTAAATCAGATGTTATCAAACCAAATTCGGGTCTGCCTCTCAGTCAATTAAAACTCCATAGTTACACTTTAAAACTATTTGAATAACATGCACTCCCCCCCCCCCCCATCCTACTCCCACTCTAGCCACACTATCCCAAAAAAATCACATTTCTATATATACTAGATATATGTATTAGTATATGCTATTAATGTATATAATAGTATTATATCCATTCCGATATTCCTAATAAATCCATTTCTACATTTGGTCAATGAGATTTTCAGATAATTTCCAGTATAAGATGTAAAATCAATACAAAATATTTCCAGAATAAGATTGATCCAAAACGAAAACAAAATCCAACATAAAACAAGCATCCTGGAGAAAAGTAAAATCTTAAAGAAAATAAATATAAAATACATATAATAATAAAGATAAATAAATAAATATTTAAATACGAATAATAGTAAAAGATAATAAACAATACCTAACTACAAATATTTACATCTTCTAAATATATCTATATTTATAATAATATTCTATTTGAAATTTACCCACCCTCAATTAATTTAATGTTCAGAACGTGAAGGTTTTTCCTATTCTATCACTGTTACTTACTAACAACAATTGAACAATCCACAATTTCTGCTCACAGATCTGATAAATGATTCAAAAAAGTTTATAGTTACATAATTACATTATTTAACTTTTAAAATAACTTTAATAAGAATTTTTTTTAAAATAAGGGAACTGTTGCTAATAACAAATTCAACTGCCCCTTACACCGGGTATTTTAAATGATAGAGCCAGAGTCAGAGTCAGAGCTGGTAAAAAAAATTTACATTAAGACTTTAAGAATATAGAGACAGTAAGAAGCTACATGGGCCTATCGAGACTGTCCAGTCAACCTGTCCCAATCCAAACATGCTCATGCAAATCCACAAAGACCCTAGGGCTTGCCAAATTGTTGTAACTACAAATCAACCAATATTGGCTTAGTCAAAACTAAATTAATATTAATATATTATAATATATATATATATATATATTAATATATAATATATATATATATATATAGTATATATATATAGTATATATATGAGTATATATATTATATATAATATAATATATTATATATATATATAATACGTATATATATTTTATATATATTATATAATATATATTATAGTATATATATATATATATATATATTAAATATATATATAATATTATATTATATATATATATATATATTATATATATATATATTATATATATATATATATATATATCATATATGTAATTGGTTTACCAGCAGAGGGTTGTCCACCTATACCCGATTTTTAATGAAAATCACAGGGATACTCTATAAAAAATAATAATAAAGAATAGTGAAACGAAAATTGGTCGCTCTCCTTAGGAAAAAAGTTACAGCCTCTCAAGATTTTGCACAACTTATTCAAGGTAGTCCATCAGGAGATGTAAAAATGTTATTAATATGAAAATGAGAATGGATTTATTTGATTATCTTCACTCTGACCTCCATAACTGTGCACTTTATGCCCTGATATTGTTAACTACAAATGTCAGGTCAATTATATGGTACATTTATTGTTGCACTATAGAAAGTTGATTATCTAGTGTTTGTGGCTTAAATATTTGTCTATTTAATAAAAATTGCTTTTAGTGCTCATTTTTTAGGGCCTCCTAGTTCAGGTTATGATAAGATTTAGTTGAATGCTACACTGAAGGGATTTTCTCTGTTGTAGTGATCCTTTAGAAAAGTAAATTTAAAGGCAGGGTGAGATAAGACCGTATATGTTCGGTTATTGTGCAATATTCTTACAAATTCTTAACGAAAATGAAGAAGTTTTTGACTCATAAAGTTTCGTGAATGTTTGTATGTGTTTGTGTCAAATTTTACGCTAGAAAAAAATTTTGAAGAATATTTCCTTACACTCGTGATAAACGTAAAGAAATTTTTGAACTAAATTACCGTTAAGATTGGCTTTAATTTAGATCGCTGTCTTACCTGGTGAGCAGGAAAAATTCTATTCTTACCGAAAAATGTAAACAAAGGAAATGATGCCAGAAGGCAGTCATGAAATTTAGTTAGATGTGTAAATGTTCTATTATATATTTTTTTTATTTTTTATTTAATATATATGGAAATCGAATTTGTATAATGGCTTTATATAGATGAGAGTATTAGTAAAATGATTTGGGCGAGTGGAGATTCACAAATTTTTAATTATCCTTAAAATGTTCATTAAAAAAATGCCAATGAAAATGTTTTTCACTATGTGATCCCAATCCTTTTTAATTCAGAAAGGGCTCCAAATAACCTTGAAAGTAAAAATTGCTTCAATTTTTCAGCTTTGCCAATTTTTGATGCAAAGATGTTACAATTGGAAATGCCTTTTCAAATTGTTTTTTTTTTTTTTTTTTGTAACAATACTATATATATATATATATATTATATATATATATATATATTATATTATATATATATATATATATATTATATATATATATATATATTATATACTGAATGCATGCTTTCTTCTTAATTTTTTTATTATGCCCCCTGGTCACCTGTCCATGTTCTACTATGCAAAATTTATTGGTCTGCTGTATTATCAATAGATGTTCAAATATTTTGTAGACTTGTATCATGTTTCCCTCTGAGAAATCGCCTTTCTAAAGAAAACATTCCTAACTCATTCAGCCCTCTCATAGCTCTTACCCTCAAACGCCAGAAATCATGGAATCGCGACTTGTAGTTGTGCTGCAGAGTGCGTTATAAGTTGGCTTATACTCTCGTCCTAAGCATATCTAAAGTCTTTCTTAAAATAAGGGCCCAAACTTGTGCACAATTACTTCTAGTTACTGGCCTAACAAAGGCTATTATAGCAGTTTACTTATCTGATTTCCGCTCTTGTAACAACATTGCTGATTTAATTATGCCCCAGCATCTTATTAGCTTTAATTCCTTAGCTTCCAAAAACTGATTAGCCTTTACTTTCAAATTACTTTGCTATATAATCACACCTAAATCTTTTTATTGGTCCTCAGACTCAGCCCAATCCCCATTCATATCATTATGTTAAAACTTTTATTTGAGTAACGTAGGCGAAGAACCTTAACACTTTTTATATAAAAGATTCATTTGGTGTACTGTTATGCGCACCACTCCAAGAAGGCTTTATATGTCAAGATTATTGTTGCAAATCATAGTTATGGCAGTTCTCTGCTCTACTGATTCCTAAACTGGGTGCCACTTTAGTATCATCTGCAAACTTAGAAACCTTGCATTTAAGTTCCTGCTACTAACAATCATTTTTATATACAAGAGATAATAGTGGGCCCCAGCACTGAACGCTAGATGGTATATATAGTATCCACTCTTCACTATTTCCCATGATGATTTTAATTCCCCATTTTAAGTTTTGATAACATCAGTAACTGTTTTCTATTTCGCCAAGCCACGTCACTTGTAATCCAACCATGTGATGAGGCTTACCACTAGTCTTGGCACTGAGGGGGGCTATACCACATTGCAATAACTTTTGCTTCAGACGCCTTATGTGGGGGAACCTTATCAAAAGCTTTAAATCTAAAAGTTCCTACAGGAATATAATCAATATCAACTGGAATCTCCTCGGTCAATTGGCAGTCCAGTAATGCATTCCATAAAATCTTAAAGGTTTGTCTGACATGACACTATCCTTTCTGAAACCGTCTGGGAGTCATACATACCTTGTTATTTTTCTAAAATATTTCTCTATATGACCTTTCAGTACTTTTCCAGAACCTTACCAACCAGAGATGTTAAGCTAACTTGGCCTATAATTTCCCAAATCTTCCTTAACTACCTTTCTTATAAATATAAGGCACAACATATGCTGTTTCCAGTCATCTGGTACCTCACCAAATGTTATAGATCTTTTAAAAATCAAATACAGTGCCTTTGCAATGCTGGTACTACCCTCTTTCAAAATTCTACCATATATCCCATCAGGCCCTGCAGCTTTACCTGGATCAATATGGTCTAATAAAACGTTTAATATCTTTTACATCAAATTCAAATTCCGTAAGTCTATTTGTTACATGCATACAAGAACTATTAGTCTCCAAACTATTATCTAATCTTTCCTCTGTAAAACACTGAAGCAAAATAAGGATTGAAAATGTTGACCAACTGCTTATCTGAACTCACTAAATTTTCATCAAATTTTAATGGGATCATTGTCCTATTCTACTTTAAATTTTATAAAGCTAAAAAACTTCTTTCGGGTTCTTATTGCTATTCCTTGCTAATAATTTCTGCCTATCTTTGCCTTCCTTATTGCCTAATTAAGTTCGTTTCTATTTTTCCTATAATTTTCTAAATCATCTTCCCTATTACTACCCTCTTGAATATTTTAAAACATCTACGCTTTTCATTAATTTTATCCCTTATCTCTCTATTCCACCAAACAGGTTTCTCTTCGCCACACCTAAATGGGTTTATCTTTAAAACATCCTGACTGAATATTCATGTAAAAATTTGGCTTAAAATGTTTTCCAGAAAAAAAAAAACATGATAAAACAGTTTGGTCTTTAAACCTTTATCCCCAGTCAATTATACTAAGCATGTCTCGTAATTTGGTAAAATCACCATTTTCGGAAATCTAAGATCCTTTCCTTATTAACTTGCCATTTGGGCCCAGATATCACATTCTTATTAAATCTAATTATATTATGGGCACTAATTCCTAAATTCTCCTCAACTCTGACCTCATCCAATACACTTTCATTGTTAGTTAATATTAAGTCTAATACTGCATCCTGTCTTGTGGGTTCATGCCATCTGGCTCAAAAAGTTATCTAGTATACCATTTATAAATACTGAACTACTCTGGTCTTCCATATTAGACAAGGAATCCAAATTTATGCCAGGAAATTAAAATCACCCATTTGACTATACCTTTTTCTTTACTGTGGCATGCTGTCTCAATTTCTTTACAATTTCTGAGTCTAATTCTTGATTCTGGCCAGAGGTCTATAAAATGCCCCTATTCTTATGAATTATTGAACATAAGGATATCTCCATACTGATTCAATATCATGATTAGTTTTAAGGTCAGGCATTAATACAGATTGAATATTGCTTTTAATATAAAGCGCTACCACACCCCACCCTTCTTTCCTCTATCGCTGGTATAAATAAAGTGAAATATCCGTCTAATTTCATATTCCTGAAGCGGAGTCCTCCATATAATTCTTGCATTAACCCATGCCTCAAGTTATGCAAATAATGGTCAAATTCTCATTTATGTCATAACTAAATCAGCTCATCTTTTTTATTTCTAAAGGCTATGAGCATTTGTGTAAAAGCATTTTATATTCGAAATGCTGCTATTTTTATTGCTATCATCCTTATTTGAGCCTGTAACACTAGTTTTATTTATATCGCCACTATTACTGTTACCTTTGCTATTATTCATATCCAGATTTAGCCCATCACCCCCAACTTTACCTAGTTTTTTTGCTAAACAAGTCTCCAAACTGGTGCTGAAAAGCCCAACCCCTTTACGACTCTCAAGTAAACTCCATCTGCTGCAAAAAGATCTTTAATCCAGACTTAAGATTCCAAAAAATCCAAAAACCCAAAACCAATAAAAAAAGTAATAATAATTAAAAAAAAAAAAAAAATTTGAAACAAGTGATAGTGAAACAGTCTTGTTTTAATGTATCTCCTATTATATATATACTATCAACCATGCTAAGAGCTGCAGATCTAATAAATTTTTTGCTGGCTGTAACCACTGGTTTGGCTCACATATATAAAATTATCCAGCTCGCACTCAGTGATTATTTTACTGCCAGTCATGGTGATCTGACTTTCACACTCAGTACTTTGTAGCTTATAGCATTGGTTCCTCAGCTCCAGCTCTTCAGCCCTCATGTTAATATTTAATATTTATACTATATATATACTTACTATATATTAAATATACTATATATATTATTATATATTATTATATAAATATTATATATAATAATATACTTACTAATATAAATAGATTTACACCGGATTTTCACCTATCGCGGGGGGTCTGGAATGCATCCCCCGCGATAGGATACATTTTAGGTATATATCTATTATTATTATATATATATTATACTATATATATATATATATTATATATATATATTATTTATATATCTATATATATATATATATATTATTTATATATATATATATATATATATATTACTACTTATATATATTTATCTATATATATATATACTTAAATATATTATATATCATATAATATTATATATATATATATATTATATTTACAGTATATCATATATATATAAAAATCCATCTACAACAAAACCCTCAATTTCATTCTTAAGAACCGATTAATATATATATATAATATATACAACTCACCTATTTCTTAGTATAATCATCTATGATTATATAAACATTACATCTACTATATATATATATATATATATGTTATCAAATATTCCCCACTCTACTAATATATATATATACATATATATAAGTATATGTACTTATATATATATGAAGAAAATGATAACTTATTCCTTAAATTTAAAACATTTGTTTATATACCTTTATATATATATATATTAGTACCTAAGGCGAGGCATGGAGTTGAAAAATGTTATATTTATTACAATTAATTAATTAAACTTTATATACGGCACTTGATATATATATTATATCACTATTTACTAAACAAAACAAGATATCTAGAATCTATATTTTTTTTTCATCATTATTTCTGTACTAACCTAACCTTTACTTATTATTAATCTATTATAATAATGTGCAAATATACCATATCTTATTATAGATATCTCATAACAGATATTTCTATAAAACTATATATATATATATATATATATATAATTATAGAATATATACTATACTATATATATATGCCGTGGATGTGACTTTGTATGCATTATAGATTCCTCATTAGAGATATTAATTTATTTAATATATCTGCGATTAAATTAAACAAATTATATTACAATTATGAATAAGAAAATCCTTTGTATAAAAGTAAACGAGATGTTGACGACCCGAATATCTTACTTGAAATATATAAATAGTATTATATATATATATTATATATATATAATATTTATATAGTATATATATAGTATAGTATATTTATACTATGTTTATATAATATCTAATCTATATAGTTATATATATATATATCAGTGGCAGTAGTGGTGGCTTGTAATGGAGGCTCAGGCAGTGCATTTATTTTAGATATTAATAAATTTAATTAATAAAATTTCTTTCGAAAAATAAATATAAACTATTGATAATTTATATTCTTTGATCGATACTTATAATATATATATATATAGAACATTATTTGCTTTGGCAAATCGTATACTTTATTATTAATGTTAAGGAAATGCTTTAAGTCCCTTACAGTTTATTAATAACTGGGTGGTTTGTGATGAGGCTTTTTCTTTCAATATAAAAATGGCTTTACAGCTTACTTCATATGCACTATTTTTAATTATTTGAATTATCATAAACAGGTTAAAATATGACTTGTAATCGCTAATTAAAGCAATTATATATAGTTTTTTCCCCGATCACACTTAACAAGACACATATATATCACAATAGATGGTATAACAAGGAATTTCAACTAAAAACTGTTGTTGCCATGCTTTTGACACATAAGAGAAACTTATAACGAATATAGTATACTATTATATATATATACTATATATACCTCATATAATATTATATACTATATATAGTAATAAACTCTGGTGCTTTATTACTAACCATATATATATATATATATATATATATTTCCTATATAATATAATATATATACTATATATCTATATAATTATATATATATATACTATATTTATACTTATACATATATTTATATATAACTTATATCAATTATACATCTATTATAATTATATTTTACCATAATAATAATATCGTTCTAAAATGTGTTGTTCTTAATACTATTATATACATAACGAATAATATAATATGAAAAGTATATTCAAATATAATTAAATATTACTAATTTATTAGTTAAATTTTAATATTTTCATAGTTCTATAATTATAATATATCATATATATAATATTTACTATATATAACTATATATGATATATATATACTAATATACTTATATATATATTATAACTTAACAATACAAAATACTACTATATAATAATTATACTTACATGTGAAATACTATATACCTATATATATATAATTTATATAGATATAATAAAAAAGTATATATATATCTATATCTCTATTATAATATATTATAGTATATATATAACAATATATTACATATATATACTATATATACTAGAGAATAATAATAATCACTTATATTACACAAATAATATTATATTATATTGTATAATATATACTATATATATATAATATATTATATATATTATATATATAATATAGTTATTATATACTATTTATATATATATTATATATATTATTATATTATATATATATATATATATATTATGATTATCAATTAATAAAAGACGAGAGGCTACCCAGCACACCGTGGAGAGATGAAAAAAGCACCAGACGACGACGAGGAGAGAGAGAGTCAGAGAGTAGACCCGAGACGCGACGAGACGAGAGGAGAGAGACGAGAGTTTAGAGGATTCAAATCAGTATTTTTTCACAATTACTGTGCGCATCCTTCACTACGGGTTAATTCGGTAATTTCGGCTACCAAGCAGACAATTTTTTCGTTTATTTTTATCGTCGTACACAAGGTATGCACGCAAAAACTGGCCTAGTTCCTTAGTGTATTATTTATGAAAATAGAGATCATGTACGCCCATAGCTTAAAATTTTACTCTTAAGAAAAGAGTAGGAAGGAAAATTTCCAATTGAATTTAATATCCTCGCTTGTTATTACTAAAGTAGCTGCTTTTCTTTACAAATTTTATTTTATAAATCAGTTTTTCTTTTTTCACCTTTCAATAAAATTGTAATTAATTATTTAACTTTACCATTTACAATTAATATTTAAAATTAAAAAGACTCAAAAATATATGGGTAGGAGCTACCTTCCCTGCCTACCCTATGTGTGACGCCCCTGATATATACTATATATATACAATATCTACATACTGTATATAAAATAAATATATATATATATATATACTATATATAATATATATATTATTATATATATACTATAATAATTATATATATATTTATAATCTACTCCTTTCCCAGAATGGGGGCTGATGGTTTTCTGGCATTACGCCGGAAACTGAAAGTAGTAGAAGAGCTTGCACCGTAAGTCCGGGAAAAGACATCACCGTCCCTGCTCCATACCTTTAAAAGGAGCAACGCTCGTTCGTATCAAAAAATTCAACCATATAGAGACATATAGAGATTGAACGACGCGACTCTCACCAACATATAGATATATCGTCAATGTTAGGTTTTATCCTCTGGGCCAAGCGCCAAACCACGCCCTCTCACAAAACCACGCAAATTCAACTCCTTATTGTTAACTTTATATTTCTCCACTCTGCCAAACTACAATTCTTTTCCTTTCACGACATTCCTTCCTGACGTCATCACTTCCTTTTCTTCCAGCCGGTCCGATTTCAGAATCACTCACCACATAATTACACTCGCTTAACAACACCGCGCTAATTCCTCCTCTCGCATGTGATCAAACACTCAATGTACTTCGTTATATTCTCATATTAATATATACATACGTGCTTCACGCCACCACAATACGCTAATGCGGTTCGTTTCTGCATTTTATCTATTTCTTTCTCACGAACACGAACCACGAACAACGACACGAACCACGAACCAAACGATTGTATATCCTGAGCACATTTTTCTGTTTAGATCTACTACTTCTCTTCCGCTACCATTAGTTTCAACTACTATATACTTAACGCAGTTTAAGATCGGAATAGAGCGACATAGTTGCGCCAATGGCAAGGGTCGCGGGTTCGATTCCTCAGTACGGATCCTATGGTAGAACTCTACGTAGAGAAGTGCCTCTAGAATGGGGCGTATGCGCCGTGCAGGTGTGAAACTTTAAAAAAAAAAAAAAGACCATACTCCTCATTCGAAAACCCTAGCCGCACTCAGACTTCCAGTTCCCTTTCGAACTCCACCAAAGCACTTTACATATGCCCACGCACCTGACCTACCATTCACAAATTTCCTACTCCACTCTGCATCCTTCTCTTATTTTATTCAACATTATATTCTAATATTTAAAACTCATATGCTTGATCCAATGCTCACCATCTAACATAACTTCACACTACAGCTCTCGCTCACCCACCCACTAACTTACTCTTTTTACATATTACTTTTTCAAACCCTCCTTTTGCACACTTGCCAAACCCTACTACCAAGTCCACTCAAGCTCTGCTTCGATTCACACACAACAAATCATCGGCATCCTTAGGGCAAGGCACCTCACTCTCTTTCATTCTCTCGATTCATACCCCATCCCATTATACAAATTAAAGAAACATGGAGGAACATAAACACTACATAGATACCACCGCAGCTTACTCATGAACCACTTACCTTCACATCGATCCTTTTCTACCACTTTCACTACCGTATACATATCTTTGAATTCAATCGGAGCCTCCACCCGCACCAATTATCACTTACTCACAGAGCTTCTACTTCCAGATCCTGTCCGTACGCCTGTTGAAGTCCATAAAACAATTATAATTTATATCTTCCATCTCTCTCTCTCATGTTCTCCATCAATTTGTTAATATCATGTCAAAAAATTCTGAGCCCTTAACATCCGTCTCACCCATTCTAATTCGCACTTGTTCTTAAGCCAATCAATCCCACAGTCACTCGACGCGCTTTTCAATCACAAAATAATATTAACCCCTACTACACTCAATAAATTAATTCCATAATATTATTAAATTTAGAATCGGTTCTGCCGCACTCTGTATAAGGGTACTATTATGATTTCCTCAATCCATGAGAACATATCCTTCCATAAGCGCTTGCTTTACACCACCTTCAAATCCGATATCAACCCGATCTCACCTTCCATTCTGATATCCTTCACCGGTAATTCATCGCATCATACTGCAGATTTTACCATCTCTCAATTTTCTCTCAAACCACACTTACCCCCTTATCTTAGTATATCATATATATTATATATATATATACTATACTATATATACTATACTATACTATATATATAATATATATTTATAATATATATACTATATATTATATAATTATATTATCATATCATATATTATATAATTATACTTATAATCTATTATTATATTATAATAATATTTTTATATAATCTCCTCACCTCTACCATAAATTAATAGAGCATCACTATATAATATTCTAATATTACCTATTTCTCGCTTCCTCCCTAGCTCTCTCCTCAAATCATCACCAGAGTATTTCACTATATTATAGTACTATTCATTGGTCATGATGTATAAATTTTAATATTAATATTTGTATTCAAATTAGCATTTTATTATTAATGTTAAAATATACGGTTCAGTTTATATCTGTTTTGTTATTTACGACGAAAGTAAATTACCAACCCAGTGTTACGAACATGCATGTTATATTGCAATAACGTATTGCAGCGATGTTATTTGATGTTTATCAATTTAATAATCCGCTTGAGAATAAGTATAAATTTATTTATAAATGTAAACTAAGGTTTTTCCGAAAAAATATAATGCAGATAATAAATAAATGGAATAAATATTCACCGACACATCCCCACTGCACTCTGATTAGAAAATCATTGTTTTTTTTTTATTGGCAGCCATTTTGATTATGTATGCTGAAGAAAATAATTTAATGCTTTAAATACAATATATAAACTAATTCATACCAGTTTTAAAAGTTTCACCTCGTCGATTCCGCTTTATCTCATAACGGCGCGCAAATTATTTTTCTCGTTCAATTTGAACAAACTGACAAAGCAACATTAATAGTAAACACAATTTGGTCCCTATGCATTCATTTTCAACTCCATTATTCTTGCACACGCTTCCTTATCGTCATACAACTTTTTTGATTTCCATTTCAAAAGCCTACCACCCAACACCGATTATACCCTAACACCTGCACAGAGCTTACCATATAAATCTGTCCATGAAACCTATTGCAAGTCTATGACAACACATAAACAACAAATAATATTCTTTTCTCTCATTATACATCATTTGTTTTAATGTGAAGCATCTTGATCTTACCATCCCTCTACACTTCTCGAATGCATTGGTTCTTTCCGCCTTCATCAGTCCCCTCAGTACTGGACGCATTATTTCATCTCAAATAACAATAAACAATTGTCTACTCTCCTCTTCATATACAATACAATACCCTATACTAGCGGCTACTTTTATTAGAGGTTACTGATTCTCTTACCAAACCTATCGGCACTTCTCTCCTCCTCTCCACAAACACGTTTGTTACACATATATATATCCGTCCAAGCAAATATACCCTCTATTCTGATCATGTCACCGAGTAATCCGTCTAAGTATATATATAATATCTAATAGATTACCCTTATATCCCCTCTATTTAAAATATACATATATAGATTATATATATATAAAATTATATAATATTGTACTTAATCATAAATATTATACTTCAATATTATAGTAGAAAAAATGCAAATTGTAGTGTTGACACGGTGTGGTGAGTGTGTGATTGTTTTCCGAGTGATCTTTAATTATGTCAATTTTAAATCAGTAGTTTAAGTGTTTCTCATTCAGCTATTTATAATATCCTCTCTCGGAACTATGGTGGTATAGTTGAATTAAACAGATTCCGACGAATTCGATATTTTTTTTCCAATTAATAGTTTATTTTTATATCTTCTTTCGTCCCATGTAAAATACGTACTCAAACCAGTAAGTATGACCTCTATCAACTCATTATATAAATTTAAATCATCCTCCAAATTTCTTTTTCGTGTTATAAATTCGGTTTACTGACCATTTAAGGTTTAGGTTGATAACTTGCTTATTCCCCTACCCCGTAAATTATTCTATAACTACTTGCGAGAGGTAACATAACTCATTATTTTTAATTCGAACGTAAAAACCAGACAATGCATAAAACTTAACAGCTGTTTTAAGTAAATTGCATTATAAACAATATCTTATATGTAACTGCACTTTTTTTGTATAGAGGTTCTTTTATTTTTAAAAATCTTGTCGACTTAATTAAAACATTGATTGATTAAACATTTATAAAAAACAATATCGATTTTTTTTTTAGAACGCTGTTCGAAACTTCGACTATTACCGAGAACTATTTTTTGTCATTTTTTTTTGCCTCCTTTGCTTTACATTTGCTTAATTATTTGTTCAAACTGTTTTAACCTGTTTAGCATCTAAAAGAGGTTCTCTGCGTGCTCTCTCTCTTAACACTTTTTATATTAGGGTTCCTTATTTAAAAATATTCATAATACATACATCATACAACGAAGAATTCGTCAAAATAAGCATACTTCCAATTCACCATTCGAAACTAATTTACTACATCTTCATTTTATAATTGCCAAACTATCTTTTATCTATCTTTATCTCTATCTTTAACATTGATTAAGCTATTTACAATCAAATTCTTCATTTCACATAATGAAGGTATCATTTTAGTGATTGTTCACTTCATTATCTTCCATTTTCCATTTCATTTAATCTGAAGTTTTTTTTTCTTTGCAAGAAATTCATTTTCAAGGTTAAGCATCTCTCATCTTTATTTTACTTATAAATAATTCATTGTGTCTATTTATCTTTCTTCTTTTTCAAGAAGTTTTTTCATATGATCCATTTTGAATCTTTTATGTCATTCCTTTCACTATTTCTTAACTGAGGTGATCCTACTTGTATAATCTGTCATAACTTAGATAACCTTGCATTTGACGTCCTGGCTGAATCATTTGTATTAGTATATTATTTGTAGCGAACAATTAGTGCCCTCAGCACTTTGACCTGTGGAATTTCCACTTCTTCATATTTCCCATCGATGATGTTTTATGTTCCCTATTTAGTTTAACACACTGTTTTTTCTATTTGCAACTCACTCTTTATAATCCAACAGTTGTTAAGCTTACTATCAACTATTACCACATTTGCAATATATATCTTTTTTCATTCAGCCTATTGTGGGAATGTCCTTCAATTAGCTTTACTAAAGGTCTGAATTTAATATCAACTATGTGGATCTTCCTCGGCTCAATGTGTTCAGTTCATTGTAATGTATTTCCATTTAAATTTTCTAATAATGTTGTTCTGACAATTGACCTTATCGCTCTTTCTGAATACCGTGCTGGAGTTCATACAATACCTTCTTTGTATCCTTCTATAAATTTTCGTCTTATATTGACTTTCATAACTTTCCATTGAAACCTTTACAACCTAAAAAGATGTAATAGACTTGCTCTATAGATTTCTCCAACTGCTCTTTACAACCTTTTCTTATAATATTTAGCTACTAACATATGCTGTTTCCAGTCATTCTTGGTACCGTGTGTCTCGCCAAATTGTATTGATCGCTTAAAATATCAAATACAGTGCCCTTATGCAATGCTTGATACTACCTCTTTCAGATTATTCTATTCATATTGTACTATTGAGTTGGCCTTGCAGCTTTACTTGGTATTCATTATATTGATTAATAAACATTTATAATCTTTTTACATTCAAATTTCAAAATTCTGTAAAGGTCTATTTTGTACTATCTGCATGTACATAGTAATTTATTAGTGCTCAAAACTTATTATCTAATTCTTTTCTCTGTAAACACTGAAGCAAAATAAGGCATTGAAAATATTTGACCAAACTCCTTTCTAACTCGACTAAATTTTCAATCAATTTTAAATTGGACCAATGTCCCTATTCTTACTTTTTAAATGTATAAAAGCTAAAAAAAACTTCTTCAGTTCTTATTACTCGATTCTTGCTAAATTACATTCTGCTCTGCTCTTGTGCCTGTTAATTTGACTGGTTAATTCGTGTTCTATTTTTTTCCTATACATTTTCTAACATCTATCTTACCTATAATCAGGGGTTCACACTTTGCTTGGAAAAGGTCAGGAAGGTCTAGGGAAAGTCAGGAAAAAAAAAATTGGTCAGGAAACGGTTTAAAATTGCTGAAAGTCGAGCATAAATAGTGTATATTGCCAGTGCAAAATTTTAAAAATTTCAAAAACTAAGATAGGAATGATCCATGGACCACGTTACATATTTTTGATATAGATTTTTTTTTTTCCTTACTGGTATTAATTGTGGAATATAGAAGATGTATTTGATAATGAATGGAAAAAGGATTGGGGCGAGGATCGACAATTCCAAAATCTACTTCTATCTTTTTTCTTTTTACCTTTCCTACTTGGTGCATTTACCTTTCATTCTTCCTATTCTGTTCGTAGAAGGTGTTCCAAGTTCATCCTTTCGAATGAAGGTGATTGTAATAATTTTATTGTTTTAGACTGTAAATTAACTTATGACTTAATCTGTTTAATCTTTTTCTTTTTTAAGGTTGAAAATAAGTGATTTTGGATTCTTGTGCAGTTGAAAGATATATTATTTATTTATATTAAGATTTTCAAAGCAAAAAAAACTAACTTTAATGACCAGTCGTTGGACGTCAAACTGAACCCATAGTTTATCAGGTGGTTGGGGTAAAGGACCTGATAGTTCCCAGGCATACTGTAAAGTATGTAAAAAGAACTTGATCTATCTAACATGAAAGCCAAGCCGAAGTTTCACAATCAAGAGGGGCCTGCCGTAATTGTAATTTTTAATCAAAACTCAGCAGGACCAACCAACCTCGTTGAAAAACTTTTTCGTTATGTGTTCCTAATAATACAAAATTGAGTGAAAGTGAATGCACTGAAGAATTATGCCTAATTCCACATCCCAATTTCTAATCAGATACTTCAACGTATTGTAAATTCACCGTCTTGAGGTCTATTAATGTAACCAACCAAAACCAGTTTATCAATCAGTTTCATCTTTTCGCATTAAAGATGATGTTACACGAGATATGAAATAACTATGCGGCATTAAAGGTGTGATGATAAAGGATGTCTTAAACTCGTGTGCAGGTATAGGGGAGAAACATTAAATTAGTGTTTCCTAGATAGTGCGATAGCCCCTCAAATTTTGTACATATGGGGGCAGATGAACTGTTGATATGTGATTAACATGGATTGCGTCCTATTTGTCTAGAAAGCAAAAAGCCACAAATACACTCTACTTTGCAGTGAAGCTCATTCTAACTTAAGCAATTAAAATTCCAATATTTTTGGATGGTGACGTCTTTTTTAAGAGACTTAATTAATTTTTTTCTTCTATAAGTACTGGGAAATCATGTTGTGAATTGTGGGCAAAATTATAAATTAGGAACTGATTATTTTTCGCATGGGAAAAATGTGACAGTGAAGGAGGTTTTCTATATAATAAATTTATAGCCAATTTTAAGTCGGAGAATTTGAAAGAACATAGTCCTGATTTCTCAAAGAACAGGTCACAATGCTATAAAGATCTCATGAAAGTAATTCATCTAAAGTTTCCTATCACCTCAAAAAATGTGAAAACTGTAAGAGCTGCCCATAAGGAATATGAAGAGCATCTCAAAAGAGGTCAAACAGAACCAAAAAAAAAAAAGAAAATCAAAAGGTTTGAAAAAAAAAGGAATTATCCATACAGATCTATTAAACTTGAAGAGCAGAGAAAGATGTTAAAACTGACAGCTTTGACAGAAGATGTTATAAAAATCAAAAAGATTCAGATGCTCTGAGCAAGAAAAAGTTTAACAAGCTAAATCTCTGCCCATTTAGAATTTTGTGATCACAGTGTGACGTTATTCAGCCTAGGCCAAGTGTTCTCAAACTGTGTGATGGCGTCACTCTGGGTGACGCAAGCTTTCCATCAGTGGTGACGGCAAAGATTGATACATTTTCATCCAATTGTAAGTGTCAGTTTCTTTAAAAACATTTAATCGATTTTGAATTTCACAACTTTGTTAAGTCATGATTTTATTTGTTATCCTCTCTATATTATATAAATATATATATTATATATATATATAATATATAAGTAATATATATATATATAATATATGATAGTATATATATATATATATATACTATATAGATATATATATATATATATATATATATATATAATAATATATAATAGGATAAAAATCCTGGGAATTCTTTTGGCATGCTGTAATCAGCGCAATATATTTATGGTAATTTAATGATAATAGATAACCGTATTTTGAATAAATTGCCAAAAGGTTCTTTCTAGAATCTAACATGGGGTGAACTTCGGAAAACTTTGATAGTCAAGGGAAGCCTCCAACGCGAAACAAGTTTGAGAACCACTGACTGCTTAAAAGGGGGGGCCCCCCCCCCTTAAAAAAAAATTTTAAAAAATGGGGCATTAAAAAAAAAAGCTTTAATTTATTCTCTTTGTTAATAAAATAATATCTTTTACTTTTTGGAAAAAAATAAAAAAAGGATTGCTTTGGACGGCTATGTGGAGGTTGGCAGGGGATCCTAATAAAAAAAATAAAAGTAGAAACTTTTTATTCATCCATGATCATCGAATTTTCCTAAAGCCAATTTTTCAATATTTAAAAATGTATTACCTACATACATACCTGCAATAATGATTAATGGATATTTTATATGCAAAAAGATAAACGAAACACGTCGGGTCAGGGAAAATCTTTGAGATTTGTCAGTTGGAAAGGTCAAGGAAATCAAATAAAAATTTTCAGTTGTATACCAAAGTATTACTACCTTTGAAATATTTTAAAACATCTACGTTTTCATTAAATTTTATCTCTTATCTTCTCTATTTCCACCAAACAGTTTCTCTTCGCCACCCTGAATGGGTTAATCTTTAAACATACCTGACTGAATATTCATTTAAATTTGCTTAAAATGTTCCAATGATAAAAGTTTTGGTCTTTAAAACTCTCTATCCCAGTCATTTATACTAAACATGTCTCGTAATTTGGTAAAATCACCATTCTCGGAAATCTAAGATCCTTTCCTTATAACTTGCAATTTGGGCCCAGATATATCTATACATATTATAATCTAATTATATTAATGGTCACTAAGTCCTATTCTCCTCAACTCTATACCTCACCACACATACTTTCATACTCCGTTAGTTAAATATTAAGCTAATAGTGCAATTCGATTAATTGGTAAGAAAATTGACAATAAAAAATGAAATTATCTAGTTATACAATTGCAATATTCTGAAGCAGGATGAAAAGCGATTTTATATTAATTGCCACCCTTTATCTATAATCATTCAGAATGAAGAAACCTTTTTCTTTTTACTGTGGCAATCTGTCTCAATTCTTTACGAATTTTCTGAGTCTAATGTCTTGACTCTGGCCAGGAGTGAATGATGGGTTAAGGAACTCTCATTTTTCATCCATCATGGTTAGGTCTCATTTCAGGCCCTCTAGTTCAGGTTATAAGTTTTGTTAGGTATATAAGAAAATCTGTGTAGAATTAACAAATTTTAAAATAACCTGAACTAGGATGGCCCTAAAACGAGCATGAGGCCCACTAATTTTTTTTTATAAGAAAGCCTATGGGAAAATTTTTAATTTTGAGAGGCTGTAACTTTTTTTCCTAGACCTAAGTCATTTTTACTTTTTTTATTCTTCATTATTAATTTTTTAAAGTCTATCCTGTGATTTAAAATTTTTTTATTTTATTTTTTATAAGAAAAGCCTATGGGAAAATTCCAAACTTTGAGAGGCTGTAACTTTTTATTCCTAAAGACGTCAGTCATTTTTGTTTTTTTTATTCTTCATTATTATTTTTTTTAGAATCTATCTGTGTGATTATTTGAGGGGAAAAAATCTATCATGTTATTATTTATATAAAAATCAGTAGTGAATACATTCTGGGCTATTATTAACAAAATATTATTAATACTACCATTCAGAAATATTAGTCAGAACTTGTTTAAATATTTTAATGTTGAACAAGGCTATTCATAATAGCTAAATCTAAAGAGAAAAAATAAAATAAAAACCAGGTGAAGTCGAACATAACTTCCAAAGTTTTTGGAGAGGATTGCTTAATGTGGAATCTTGTCAATTAATTCCAATGATGAAATTTTAAGAAATAACATTATATAATAGCGTAAATGCAGTTAGTATAAAAACATGAAATATTTAACAAATTATTCCCAAGACTGGTTATAATTTTAATTCTAAATTGTTATAACAATTTTCCATATAGTTATATCCTTATTTTCTTTCTTTTTTTCCCCCCGTTTTCAGTTTGTTAATTGTCTGGAGTAGGCTATTTATAAATTTAGATGAGTAAGGTGATGGTAGTGAGTGGGGAGAACCTGTGGTGTGAAATCGTGTTGGATGGTGAACAATCGGAACAAGTATTTGAGTTTAAGTATTTACTATATATTAGATGAAAAGGGAACGGATGATGCAGAGTGTAGTAGGAAAGCTATGAATGGTAGGAAGGTGGTTGGTGCAATTAAATCCTTGGTGGATACAAAAGGACCAAGTCTTGAGTGTGCTAAGGTTTTGCATTCAAGGGTATGTTGTTACTGGTATTAATATATAGTAGTGAAACTATGGTTTGTAATAAGAGGTATAGATCTACAGTACATTATGTTCAGGTGGGCAATTTAGGTTGGTGTTAGGAGTGGGAAGGGTTGATAAAAGGATGAATGAACATGTAAGGGATATTGTGTGGTGTGAAGAAGAGTGTAAATGAGAAAATAAATGAAAGTGTATTAATATGGTTTGGTTATGCGGACAAGTTGGATTATAGTTGTTTGGTTAAGCAGATGTATAGTGGTGAGTATAGAGTAGAGCTAAATATTTTGCAGGAAGAGTTTAGAAGTGAAATTATAGGACATTTTACAAAGGATTAGTATGGTAATTCTGGTCATGAATTTGGTCAGAGGATGGATAATCCAGCCTCTAAATTTTTGATCCAGCCAGCTGGAGGAGTCATGTATATTATCACAATTTTCAAATTGCCTATTAACAAATTTATATAATAAAAGTCCTACTTATTTACTATAAATGCTTATTAACATACCTACTCTAATAGTTTACGAGTACAGACACTAAGTATCTTAAATTTAAGAACTTTAGGAAGCATTGTATCTCTAGACCTTGCAAAAAAAAGAAATGCTTATCTCCATCGTCATTCTAGTGTCTATAGTTCGAGTATGTTCATTAACCAAAAACTGAAAATGCTGAAATGCTTTATATTATTACCACATTTTGTGAATCTTAAACTTTTGATAATCTAATATAGGATATTTAGTCATATTAATATTAATTTTCCAATGTTTAAAAGAGGATTAAATTTCTGCAATTAACAATGAGTCATTATTAAGAATCTTTTGTTTTATTAATTAAGAAGCATGAATTGCAACTTTTTAAAATCTATTGTTAAAGTCAAAAAAGTTTCTAAATTGAAAATTTGCTCTAAGATTTTTACTATTCATCTGGTTTTATGAATTATTTTGGGTAGATTTGCATATAAACATTTATTACTTACTCTATTAGTTTACAAGTATAGCCACTAAGTATCTTTTATTTAAAAAACTTGAGGAACATCATATCTTTGAAATCTTGCAAGAAAATGCTTAAATTGGTTCTCTTCACATAGTGTCTTCAGCGAGAGTATGTTTAACATCTGGTAACATCTCTTCAGTGAGAGTATGTTTAACCTATCTAGCAACATCTCTTCAGTGAGAGTATGTTTAACCTATCTAGCAACATCTCTTCAGTGAGAGTTTGTTTAACCTATCTGGCAACATCTGCAACTCAAACACAAATAGACTTTTTACCTGGAAAAGCTGATATATATGCTTCTATTTTTACACCATATTTTGTTAATAAAACTTTTCATAATTTAATAAATTTAGTCATATTAATATTCATTCTCCAGTATTTTAAAAAGGAATAATGAATTATAATAATGAATTAAATTATAAAAACAGTAAAATTGCAACTTTTAAAAATCTATTGTTAAACTAAAAAAAAATTCTTAGTTTAAAATTTATAAGATTTTGCTATTCATCTGATTCTTATGAACTTTTTGGTGTAGAGATTATATTAGAGGAGTTACAAAACTTCAATAAATGTATTTGATTTAGCTATACCTTTAAATGTCCAAATGTAAGAAAATCTCGTAGATTTTTTTTTTCTGGCAGAGGGTACAAAATTTTTGTCAATGTATTTTTAATATTCATTTGATTTTATAAGAAATGAAATTACAGAGGAAATGCAATTCAAAGAATTACACAACATTCATTTACATTTTTCTACACACCTGATTATTTTACCTTTGGCCCAGGCCATGTCCAATTTGAATCAGTCAGCACAATAAGGCTCAAGCAAAACATTGAAAAACTACGGTATATAGCTTTCTGTGGTTCTTATGTTATTATTTTAGGTTCTTAGTTTATATATAGTGAAAGTAGAGTTTGTTTCACCATCTAAATTTTTACTAAAAATTTAAATCTAAGATGAGCTGTTCAAGGAAAATGGCAACTTTACATCTTTGTGGACTGGAACATTTTGATAGGACCATGTGACTTCTAACTGTCATTATTTTCTTATGTTCCCAGTGGTCAAACTGTTGGGTATGTAGAAAAATAGTTCTAAATAAAGGATATGCAACCCATCTAATTCAATCTACTCTTGATAATTTTGCAAAAATTGGCCGAATTGTAAAAATGATTTAGAGGAATTTTCAGTTTTGACAATTTATTTAGTTAAACATTGAACTTTTCCTTTGTTATTCACATTTTTTTTATATGTATTTTTCATGAATATTTGTGTATCATAATATTTTTTACCTTCACACCTCTAACCTCCCATCATGGGAGAGGCCACACTGTGCTCAGGTATCCTGCCGATGCCATCAGTCTCCTCCAGAGATCCTCTAGGGATATGTTCATGTTGTCTGTGTTGGGGAGTAGTTTAAAAAGGGAGAGAAAGAAGTGGGATGTGTCCTCTGGAACCTGGTTACAGTTTTGACATGTTTGTGATTTGCAAGTTGAATCTGTTGTTTGATGGATATTGTAATTTTAGTTGTGATTGTGGCTCATCTTAGCTTTGCCAAGGATGACTGACTGATTCTTGGTAGCGGATTGGATTCTGGTGCTATTTCTGGGGGGTGTTTAAAATAGTTTGGTGGTCTGCGTCTTAACTGGTTTTCTGTTAGTGTTATGTGAATTTGTTTGGTGTATGTTGTGTTGTTTGGTAGAGGCTGAATGTTGTTCGAATTATTTTAAAGAGCTGGTGATGAGTGGATTGGATGGTTTAGTCGTGATGGGTGGGGTTAGAGAGTGCAGTGGAACAGGGGTGTTATGGTGTCTGTGTTTTAGCGTGGAAAAGAATTGTTGTGCGTATTGTGTCAAGATTTGTGTCTATGGGTAGGATTTTGTGTTTCTTTGTTCCATGCCTGTTTGTTGATATGCATCCTGTTATTATTCATAGAGCTTTGTTTTGCGTCCATTCTGGAATTTCTTGGGTTATCTTTGTAGTAGCGGTGCAAGTTGGAGACGCCCCCCTTTTGAGAGTTGAGGCGACATATTGTATTGGATGTTTGTTGTATTGTTTGTGAAGTCTTTGGAAGAGATGGTTCTTAATATATTCAATTTCTTTCTTTGCAGATGAAGTTGTTTTGCTGTGTTTTTGTGTGAGGTGACGATTCGCCCGTTTCAAGTGTTGCTCTTTAGATTTGGGGGAATTTTGTTAAGGGTTATAGTGATTGTTTGTTTAGGTGACGTGGGGGGGTGCAGAAACTACCATGCACCCCCCGGGCACTCAGCGTAGTTCCGACCACCAAAGTGGCTGGGCCATACTACACCTAGCCCGCCAAGTAGACAAAGATAAACCGGACTTTTCTGCACGATGCAGCCACGCAACCCGCTCGCTCCTGTCATCCACCTCACACGCATCCGCCGTTCACATGGTATGCCACTACACACGTCTACGAGCTTGCTGTCTCCCTACCACCTGTCGTTTCCTGGACGCCCCCCCGTAATCCATGCGCCAGCATTCCGAACATCCGCAGTCAACACAAACAATTACTACCATCACCACAACGAAATATAATATTATAAAGATTTTGTTTGGTGTGTCGGACTTTCTGTTTTTGTTAGGCCGAGTTGAGTTGGTGATTGAGTATTGGTTGTGGTAAACTAGTGTGTTAATGGTATTCATAGTGTTTAGGAGTAATTCGAGTTCCTAGAGCATATGGATAGCATGCCCGGCTAGCGGAATAGCGATATCGTGTATTATAGATTGTGTGTATCTTGCTTATAGTGGTTTTGCCCTGGGTAGTAAGTTGCTGTACAGAACTAGGAATTTTTATTAGTGTGCAACTAGGGAAGTAGTGTATTAGTCTCGCCTATGGTACGGTATCTGCACTTTCGCTTGACTGATGTAAACTGCTTATCAGTGTGAGCAGCGTTTTGTGAGATTTTAGTTTTTGTATTTGTGCTGATTCGATTAAGTGATTAGTATAAGTAGAAGTGCGCATTCTATTAGAATAGGTTTATTAGTGGAGTAGGTTACTGAACTTTGTAGGAAGACTAATTTATGTGGTATGCTCAGGTTATGATAGCTAAAAATGAGGTTGTTACGCGTGTTATCTTCGAGTGCTTATGTTAGTATGTATCTTCTCTAAAAGGTTGGCTATGAAGAGATTTATTGTTTAGGTAACGTATTTAGTGAGGACTTTTTAATTGAGGTTTCTATCGATAATATTATGTACATATATATAGGTGAATTTGACTAGCTTTTATGACATAATTTGTGTTGATGTCATCCGGTGAGCTTAACTAGTAAACTATACTTTATCTACTATAATCTATCTATGAGTCTTATTTTTTTTTATAGATATTTACCCAAGTTTTTAAATAATATATTATTTAACTTATAAACTCTAGTTCATTCACTTAAATACCACTGTACTTTAATTAATAGTATCGACCATTTTATATAATTATTTGTACTGCTCTATACATTTATTATATAGGTATGTTCTTCCACCTATGACAAATTTAACAATCGTACCTATTATATACCATGTTTGACTTATATATGATATGTCAAATACTTCCTTCTCATCATCATACAGCTATTTACACGCAAACTATTAACTCGCACTATTGCTTATAAATATGCTACTCATTTATTTATCCTAGGACCCTAAATTTTTACAAAGTTCCTTAACTATATTATATAATAGGTATCAGCTACTAGTTAAACTCGATCCCATATATACATATATAACTAAATTATCACATACTATCTACAAAAAATAATCCTTGTTCTTTACGTACCTAGTGTCTACCGCAAACTTTTTGATATACTCTATCTTATATACCTACATATATTCTATTCACTAATATGCTTATTCTCTTTTGCTTCGCTTTTATCATATACCGTCTATCATTTGACCACAGTATTTTTCAAATTTTTCATCTTATAATCACGCTAATCTAATAATATAGAATTTCTCTTTCCTCTATCTAAACGTATAAGAGGTCTCATACTATTATAATATTGTTATATAGTGTGCTCGCTAGCTCTCTGCAACGTCCATAGCTCTATGATTGGGCCAAATAGAGTAGCTCCAACTTATCTTGAGTATTATCGAACACATACTCGAAGTCGTAAGTTTCATTTTACATCTTATATTGAACTGGTTGATATTTACCTAATATCATACTAAGCTCGTTGCTCAGTTATCCAAGCATTGTTCTAATAATATGATACTCACTAGTTCTAACTAGTATATATATAATCACTCTATATAATTTAGTAGTTACATCTACAACACTACATTATTAGTTCTACTATACCCTATGCTCTCAGAGAGCATTAGCATCGGGTTATCAAAACTACCTCTTTGACAGCATTGAGATGTCATATAGTTCCCAGTGTCTCGTCATATATTCACATCATATTCTAGTATTAATAATCTCCTATTACAATCAAGTGGATTTTTGTGCGTCATGTTACACCTGCTAATACATCCTCTTAGTTGCCATTTTATATAGTATATATGACTCGAAACTCACGTCATCCCAATTGATAGCTGGAAATTCTCTCTACTGTATCAACTCGAATACCATATGTTCCATGTAAGGCTTTTCTGCTGTGCTCTCTGCATTGGTATGCGGCCTTCTTTGACATAGTAATGATTATTGGAAGTGAAATGTACCGCACGTAGTCATCTCAGCAATTGATGGTTCATTTGTTCATTGGCCTTGCTAGGACAATTATTATATTGATGTTTTGGTAACTCAAGGCAAAGTTTTGTTGAACATCAATTAGTTCAACACTTGGCCTTGCTCACTCTCACAGTTGTAATTTATTATTATAATTGATGATGCTAGCTAATTTATGGGTTATGTACGCGCTCATGATGTAGTGTTCGAATAATTGAAATATGTATTATATCGATATTAAATGCATTGAATACGTCCTAATCATTATAATGATTCACCGAGAACTGATGCATGTGATTATTCTGTCATGTATTGCTGGTAGTAATTATATTATATATATAGTATATGATTTATATTATATATATATTATATTATAATATATTTATATATTATATATATTATATATATTTATATATATATATATACTATACCGTATATAATAATATTAATTTTATAAATATATTTATTATATTATATATATTAATATAATATATATATATTATACTAATATTATATACATATATATACTCGATAACCATCCAATTAATCTAATATATAATATAATTTAAGGCCTCATATTATGTGATGACGTGAGTAGACGTAGATGAGATCTGAGTGTACGATGACAGAGAGTAGTAAGCAGGGATGTGCTGAGAGGATGAGGAGAGAGAGAGTAGACGAGGATGACGACGACAGAGATTGAGATGAATTTGAAGGATGAATCTGAGAAGAGGTTATAAGTCAGCAGATTGTAGATTAGAGAATTGAGAGAGTATTGATGGAGATAGTATGAGATGAGAGAGAAGAGTAGATATAGAGAAGAGTAGAGAGTAGCTAGTAGAGGAGATGATGCCTAGTCAGAGTGAGAGGTGAGATTTTGAGCAGAATTTGCCACAGTATAGATGACGTAGATCGATACCGATACGGACAATCAAAGAGAGAATGGCTTACGAGGAGAGATAGTATGAGAGAAAGATTTCGCCAGATTGAGATCACGAGAGAGTAGAGGGGAGATAGAGTAGAGTGAATGCAGATGATATCAGAAATGAGAGAGAGAGAGTCCAGAGAGAGATATTAGAAGAGGAAGCTACGGATAGAGATTTAGCAAGTTGAGAGAGTAGCGAATGGATGAACGGAGATGAGTAGATGTATGAGTAATTATATAGAGATGGAGAATGAGAGCTACTCGATGAAGGACGAGCTATGATGAGAGTATAGATTTGGAAGTGTCCAAGCAGACGTATGAGGTGTTCATATGACTTGGTGTGTGAGAAATTGTAGAAGCCCTAATCTACGCCAGTATGATTGAGCTAAGAGTTGAGTAGGATAGAGAGGGAAGTAATAGAACGATGATATGGCTTAGTCAGAGAACACATTAATTAGAGTATTGAAATTAATTTGATTGAATGCAGAGAAAATGGGGATATTCCTTTTTGTTAAGTAGTAATGATTGAGATATAGATTGAATTGAAATGTAACTAATGACTGATAGATGAGAGACTTCTAAAGTATTAGCCAAAAGGTCAATTTTATAATGAATTGATACTTTTTGATGATTTTTGACTGACTACATATTCTCCACCATATACTACTATCGCCTATACTCTGCTTCCACTAGGTATAACGCATAAGAATAAACCGGCTGAGTGCGAGTAGAGACGAGAGATGAAGCGACAGCACTGGCCCAGATGATCAAATGTTATAATCCCGCTCTCCGTATTGGTCTTTTGACAAACTCTTATCGTCTTTTCTACCCTAACACAAATTCCTCTCCTTATTACCATGCCTCTCTCTTCTCGCCTTAAGCCAAGACTCACGCAACTCTGTCATCCTCCTACATACTTCATTAATTTTCATCTACATAAGATACGACATTATCATGCCAATAATACAATCATAAAGCTGGTATGTACTCTCGCGAATTTTCCAGAGAGGCAGGTATCATTAGATTAGCAATGACGCCTATGCATGAGAAGATATGATAGAGAGAGATGCAGATAGAACTTGAAGGTTATATGAGAGAAAGAAGAGAATAGAGAAGGTAAGAAGAAGAATAGAGACGAGAAGATTGAAGGAAGAGAAAGATAAGAAAGAGAAAGAAAGAGAGAAAAAGAAGAGGGAGAGAAAGAAAAGAGAAATGTGTGTAATGTGAGATAGATTGTAAGAGAGTAGATTGACGCTATGAGATAATGGCAATGCATGATTGAGTGATGAATGATCATTCAATAAATTATACGATAATAGTTATCTCTATTTTTATGCATGAGTATTATTTAACTAACTCACCATCACCTTACCATTTCCTACTTAATTTTCATAATATAAGAGTAGATATTAATTAGGATTGATTGAGAGATAAGAGCATGTCTAGATTAGAGATTACTAGTAGATTCTTATGATTGCACTCTAGACTTCTTGGAGAGTCTCACCACTAGAGATAGTCCCGTACATTGCATAGCCAGTCTAATGAGTTAGTGGGCAAGAATGCATGTAGCTTCGATGACGCAGAAGGGTATTGAGAATAGTAGACTCAGCTGAGGGAACATGCGTCTATTATCGAGCCATATATTGTATCAGTATTGATAGCAAGTAGAGAGAGAGAGGATGAGAGTACCGGAGACTTCAAATATCGTTAAACTATACATGCATTTAATTGACTTAATAACTCTCTTTAGGCCTATCCTCACTACTAATTTTTTATATATATAGATAATAATAATAGGGAGATGAGAGAGGATATTATGGTCCCACGGATGAGATAGAAGTGATGATGAGTAGAGTAGAGATAGAGTAGATAGAGGAGAGGGTGATAGGTATAGGAGTGAGAGAGTGAAGAGTAGAGATTTCATAATATAGATATAATAGTTAATCACATATATATTTTAGTGATATTGAACTATACTCCACATTCCTTCAGTCTCACATTTCACCTTATTCAATTGATAAGACTAAAATTTCTTGAGAGTTGATAAATAGTGAGATGAGAGAGAGAGAAGATGAGAGAGAAGATTAGAGGAAGTGAGATGTTTCCAAGTCTCCCTCAGAGAGGATGTTTTCTCGCAGCATGAGAGATGAAGAGATTAGTATTGTGATTGAGAGAGATAGGGACGACGAGATGCTACTGACCGAGATGACTCAATGACTGTAGTCAGTAACCTACGTATTCCACCTCTCAGTAATAAGTCGTTTCTCTTCTATAGCTTAGCTTGCAGACTATACTTACTCCAACGGACTCACTCTACTCTACCCTCACTAAATATTTACTCTTTACTTATTAAATATATGGTTTAGTCCTATAATTAAGCTATGGCGATGAGTTTTGATGCTTTATGAGAGTAAATTGTGTAGTTAAGTAGTAGAATCTATGGACAGCATTAACTCATTGTGTGTTATACATTGATGTGATGTGTGTACTCTTGTCATATCTAATAGAGCTCGTCAAATAATATAAGTCAATTAGTTATTGATTAAGTATTATGGTATGGTTTGATGTAAGTCAATTTGGTTAATGTAAGAGTTCATTGTTGCAACTAGTACTCATAATATAATTATCTCAATACTATCTTTACTATATTATTTTCTATTTGTTGTTTTGATTTTGCTCAGTGTTATATTTTTCGATGTATAAAATATTATGATCTCTCCCTATATAGCTATAATATACAAATATTTTCCAATATTATTTCATTTTATGAATAAATAATATGTCAGAAATTATGAGGAAATATGATAATGAGTGATAATAGATGGATTAGATTTACAGATGTTTAAAGACATATAATTTGTAGTACTCGTATAACTGCGTTATTAGAATTTTATATTTAATTATTATATCATATATATAAATATCATATACTTACATATATATATATTAATATATGCAATATATATATAACTATGTAATAAGTAATAAATATTAGTATATAGTAAATGTTTCAGTATAGTGTTAAGATCATATTTGATAGCTACTAAGATATAGAGTGATTTTGGTTTGGTAATATTTAAGGTTCTATGTATCTGATATAATATTATATATTAATACAAATTTTTTGATATCTTTCATTATTTTCTGGTTTATGTGATCTAATTGTGTATTGGTAGTTCGCGCTAATTATCATCCTTTTCTCATGCATATATTGATCAGGTCTGTGTTCTTTGGAATGTGTTGTCATGTCATGTGTTTATCATTGCAACTAGGTGAGGATAATGTTATATAGCATTGTTGAGATTTAGTGGTAAAGCGTGGAGGTTAATAGTATTATTATTCACTATTAAAATTAATCAATACACTGATAATGTAGACCATAGAATTGTCGTGAATTTAATAATAAATAAACTAAAATATTAGTCATAGTATCTGATTTGTACACGATAGCTAAACAAGAGTTTGTATTGCCATTGGAATAATGCAAACACTAGGAAGCAAACGTGCAAGTACAGTTTAAGTACATAGCGTGTGTATGTGTTTATTATGATTTTTGATCCCTGTGTACGTGTCAAGTGGGTATAAATGAAACTTATCTGAGCGTATTAGACTCTTTGTGCGTTATCAATATGGGAATGTATTAATATAAAAATGTTATAACCAGTCTTATTCTTTAGCTTTATTTATCTATCAACCTTTCTATCTTTATTTCATCAATTTATTGGGTATGTTATCATTACTTTCTCTATCTATTCTGGAAAATCATTAATGTGATAAATGATATATTCATGATACGTATATCATAACGCGAGTGTATCATAAGACAGATTGATATACTTATTCAATAATGCCTACCTACTCTGTCGAATTATATGTATGCCTACACTAGCTTCATAGTTCCACAGATCATCTTATAGTAACAAATCAAAAAAAAAAAATCTATTAATGCAAAAGAATATATTTTTAAATCAAATGTTATTGCAGATGATGCTGATATATAACTAGGCATCCTTAATGGATATTATTTAGTTTATATAATTAATATAAGTTAGAGAACATACATAAGGAACATAGGCATAGTGATTTTAATACTGAAATATCATTGATAATTGGTAGAAGTATAGTATTAGTTAATGTGATAGTGGTATAATACTGGCTTAATTATTATTTTACTCTCATAGTGATATCACATACTTTAGATAATTAAGCAACTCATATGTCGTCATAGATGTTATGATAGTAACAAGTAAGTAACTTCGTGTATATAATGATTTTTCAGTATACGGTGTTTCATTGATGGATCCAATGTACCATGGTTTACTATTATCGTCAAATATTGTTGTGTACAAAATTTAAATTGTTCTGTATCATCTCCACGCCACTTATACTATCGATATATGTTATATATTATTATCAAATTTGATTATATTCTATATATATATAGCTATACTTTTGCGTTCCTCATAGTATAGATATATCAAGTATAACTTCATTCTCATATATTTACCTCATACTTTATACAACATATATGTGCACTTGGAACTATCCATAATTGAAGTACTGCCTTCTATACCTCATCCGTACTGAAAATAACAAGGCTATCATACTCGTATGTCCATTAGGTATATTACAGCCATTGTAGCTCCTAAGTGCGTGATCCTAAGTCAGCATAGAATGAACAGTGAATAGAATCGATACCTGTTTACGTTTTAACATACTGAACGTTGTCTGTACTCTCTATATGTTAGATACTCAAAAATTTAATAGACATTTAACTTCCAATACCTCGACACTAATATTTAATCTATATCTAGGCATAAATATACTACTTTTACTACTAACTTCTCATTGAAAATTTTAATGAAGCATTAATAAATAAATTACACCGTTACGAAAACATGTAGATATTAGTATCCTCATTAGATAGACATTAACAAAGAAATTTGAAGCTATTGCTTTTACTCATACATGATACAGACATCTTCATTTCTATGCTACAGTGAAATACTGAATAGACAAAAAATAACCAATTATACACACAGCATCATTAAAACAATACATAAAGTATTATATGAAAACTTGAATTTGTTAGTAAAAATACCATTATTCAAGTGATATTCATTGGAGTAGATAGATAGATAGATTATGTTGAAAAGAATAGAACAAACACAAAACAATAAATGAGAAACTAATAAAACCAGGAGTATATAAGATAACAAGTTTTTGATCGTGACTTTCAAATCGTTTTTTCAGAGATGTCCGTCGCCCATCCTATTTTCATCAGCTATGAGTGTGACACCTCATCATATTGCATCATACTCTTGTCTCTACTTCCATATGTCTTACCTCATTCTCACTTGGTGGTAATGAAACGATGTGTATATGTAGAACTTATATCTAGAGCAAGCGAGTTAACACTTTCTAGAAGTACTAGTGAAGAGCTCAGACGTGATAGAGTCCATAGAAAATATCATTAGGTCAGTGGTACATTTACACTCGTTTTTTATTGAATATTCTCTAGAAAGTCATGCGCGTAAGACATTATCTCAATAAAAAGATCGAGAATTTTCTCGGAATTTCTGAAACTAATATTCATCCATATCATTAATATCGCAGTATGATTTCTGATCTGACCAATAGGATTTCTTTTAGTTTGTTCGCTGACCCTAGGATTCTGTTGGCTCGAAATGTGATTAATTTTTTTTACCTATAATACTAAAATTGTGAATGAATGATATATTTGATAATGATGAAAAGGGTAGAGGAAGGAATGACATACCATAAATCTACTTCTATCCTGATTTCTTTTATTTTTAGTTCACTACTATACCTACTACTCTTCCTATTCTGTTCGTAGAGGTTATTCCAAGGTAGTTCATTTTTTTGATTGTAGGTGATTTGGTGTATGGATGTGTTTTTGACTGTATTATGACTTAATCTGTTTATCTTTTTCTTTTTAGGGCATTTATTCTTTTTGAGGTGTTTTTTTTTTTTTGAGTTTGAGAAAGTGATTTTGGATTTTTGTGCAGTTGAGGTATTTATTATTTATTTATAAAATGTTCATAAAAAAATACTTACGACCAAGTGCTTGGGAGCAACTGATACACAGTTTATACAGGTAGGTGGGTAAAGGCCTGATAGTTCCAAAGGCATACTGTAAAGTACGGTATGTAAAAAGAACTTTGATTATCTAACATGGGACGCCAAACCGAAGTTCACATTCCAGAGGGGAAACTCATTTGAATTTAACAGGGTTCACAGGACCAACCATCTTTGAAAAACTTTTCCGTTACGTGTTCTAAATAATACAAATATTAGTGCAGTGGTGGCCTGCACTTGAAAATCTATGCCTTCATCAACTCGTTCTAAATCATACTCAAACCGATTGTAAATGACCCTGGGTGTTCTATTAAGACGTTTCTTTATCAAGTTTATCAATCAGTTTCATCTTTTTTTGCAATTAAGCATGATGTTACAAGGATCTGAAATTAACTATGGATTATAAAGGGGTGCGATGATAAAATGATCTTAAAACTCGTGTGCAGATATGGGGAACATTTAAAATTAAATGTTTGTAGTTTCGAGTAGCTTCAAAATTTTAAATATGGGTCCCGATGAAAATGTAAATATGTGATTAACCATGGACTTGCTCCCTATTTTTCTAGAAAGCAAAAGCACAATACACTCTACTTTGCAGTAGATAATCGTTGCATTATTATCCACTTGGTTAGAAAATAAATTTGAGTTTCCCTGACCAAGGAACCCTTCTGTGGTTGGTAATGAACCACCTCAAATTCATGGGATAGATTTTCGTTGGCAACCAACTGACCAACCAACCAACCAACCAACTTCTGTATTACTATGAGGTACAAATTGGGATTTATAATTACCTCCAACAGCTAAAAAAATGAAAGTTTGTGATGGAAATTATCATTCCATACAACCAACAGAAAAAGAACGATTCAAAAGTTTTGTTAATTCCTCAGACTTTAGTCAGAATTCAAACAACCTTCTCTTGTAGCATCAAATGTCTTACATCTGAAAACATTACATACTATGATTTATGCTTTTTCATTAGTTTAAGTTGCATTTAATATATATATTTTTTATTTTATTAAATAATTAATAATTCATAACGCTAGTCCCGTCACAAATTTTCTTAACACATCTGAATTTCTTAAACTTCTGTTTCCTTCTGTGTGGTTTCCTTCAAATTTCCTGACCATATTTTTTTTCTAACCTGATGATTTTGGAATCATTTTTTTTTTGGGGGGGGGGATTAAAATTTGAAATTCAATCTACGCTCCTAACTGAAATAGATTTGACTTTTATATGATGGTCTAATAGGTCTTCAAATTGATTGCCTCCCTTCATAGTTCTTTATCACACTTTGCCTTGATTTTTGGTTGTACCACACATCAGTTAGTGTAACCAAATCCTTTGATTTTATTTCAGATCTTTTCTTGCAATGAAGTAAGCTTAGCTTTATTGGAAGACATTATAAATAAAGAGTTTTATGAAAATACCTTTATGAAGTCTGAGCTGAGAGAACTCGAGGAGGAATACATGTTAGAAGATGAAGAACTGGTCAACACTGTCATAAACCACAAAAATCTATCGATGACTGAGAAAACATCTTGTGCTCCTCACTTTAAAGTATGCTAATTCAATTCTGTTATTACAATTTACTTAATTTATGAATAGGTTATTAATTGAATGGGGAAATTAACAAATTGTCATTATTATTATTATTATTATATTATTATTATTATTATTATTATTATTATTATTATCATTATCATTATTATTATTATTATTATTATTATTATTATTATTATTATTATTATTATTATTATTATTATTATTATTATTATTATTATTATTATTATTTCTAGAAATTTATGACCCTGGAAAATGTTTCTTCATTGTTAAAGAAAATAAGTGAAAAAGGTTTCGAGTCACAATTTGAATCGGATGGAGAGAGAGATTTTGCACAACTTTTGTCATCCAAGTTTCCTATTGTGACTCTCAAGAATGAGTGAAAAAGAATTTACAGAGTAATTTGAATATTCCAAATGCTTGTTAAGCAAAAAAAATATTATATATTAGTTATTATTATTAATATTAATATTATTATTATATTTTATTTTATTGTTATTATATTATATTATATTATTTTATTATTATCTATTATTATTATTATTATTATTATTATTATTATTATTATTATTACGAAGAAAAAGTAGATTGAATCAGTAAAGGAATGTCTGGAGGAGAGAAATGTGAGTTTGGCAGAGGCGAGAAGAAAGGTGGCATGATAGGCAGAGAATGGCGGGTTTTTGTGAGGGTAGGGACCGACCGGGGCCTGGGATTTGCCGGGGCCGGTGGCTGCTCTAATTTGCGGGCGGGCCGGGTTAGCTAAAATATGAAATGTAAGTCAAAAACACTGAAAAGTCTTAAAACTTTGGATGGAAATTAATGATAATTTCAATTACATTAATAATTTTAAATTATAAAAAAGGAATAAAATTCTAATTAATTCAATAAATAAATCATTTTCGAAAAGATATTTTTGAATATTGATTTATTGTTTAGAAGAATAAGTTGTATTAAAATATATATTATATTATATATATAATAATATATAATATATATTATTATATATAATTATATATATATATATATATTATATACTTATATATATATAATATATTATATATATATAATAATATAATATATATATAAAGATGAAATCGAAAGTTTCTAAGTCACAATATAAAAAACATTTATTATAATGGACGTTTTGGGTATATAACGTTACCCATCATCAGCATATATATATACAAATTATTAATAACACAAAATAAAATAAAATGATACTATATTAAAAAACTGTAATCAATAATGAACGCATAAATTAAATATAATAAATCACACCGAAAAAGATAACCTAAGATTGAGTTAGGTTTTATTTACAGAGAAGGCGAAATGCAAATTGAAAGAGTGAAGAAAATTTGTTTACAGTGAGAAAAAAAAAGTTATTTGGTTGGGAATCTCGTATATATAAAGTAATGAGTAAGAGGGGGATGGCGACAAAATCCTTAAATATTATTCGGGTTTTAAATTCAAAATGTAGAGAGACTCAAGATCATTGGCAGGGGATATTGGCAAGGGATGGGAACTAAAATTTTTTTTGTGCAATAGTGTGATTATTTTGAAAGACATGACTGGATATGGAGGAGTTTTCTGGGGTTGTGATAGTTAAACCAGTTCTACTATAAGAAACTCCCAGGTGTTTCGAGATCCTCAAGTTAAAGTTGGAGGCATGTTTGGCCCACGTAGCGGACGTTGCAGTCCGCCACTTATTACACATTATTTTTACTAATGAGGACCTCTTATGTAAGAGGAAGAGGGGAATCTTTATGCGGAAAAATTTGAAACTGTTGGTATTATAGGATGAAAAATAAGCGAGCAAGGAAAGCATTGGATAGTGGAGTGGTGATTGAGAGTTTTCAAAAGTCTTGCGCGTGCTAGGACGAAGACACGGAAATTTTTTAGAAGATGAGTTTGTTATATGGACGGTTGGACTGAAATTTAGGCGGAAATGGTTATTAAGAAAGCGTTTACTAGGTTTTGTAATAGTGTTGTGAGAAAAGAGATTGCAAACAGCACAAATTGGGATAGGTATATTGTATTTCAAGGTGGAAATACCACCATGAGGAGCATAAGATAAAGGCACGGAAAATTTTGCATTTGTATGAGACAGTTTGTAGTATTGCGAGGGAGAAAACTAAAAAAATAAGACCTAATGTAGTAGAAGAAGGTTTTCTGTTTTCTCCCCTCCAAATACAAACTGCCTTCGTTACAATGCAAAATTTTCCTTGACATTAACTTATGCTCCTCATAGTGGTCTTTCAACATTGAACTACAATGCCTGTCACATTTTGCTTTTCGCAATCTCTTTCCTCACTACACTATTGCAAACTTAGTGAAAGACTTTCTTAATAGCCATTTTCGCAAAAAATTTCAAGTCCCAACCGTCCCTAAGCAACTAATCTATCTTAAAATTTCGTTCTTCGGTTCTAGCTCAGCAAAACCTGTCCAATCTCTCAATCAAATTCTATACAAAGCTTTTCCTATTGCTCGCTTTAATTTCCTTCCTATTAATAACAATAGTATTTCAAATTTTTTCCACCATTAAGATTCTCTTCTCCTAAATATGAGTTCCTCATTAGTATACTTGTACAAGTGTGGTGTGTGAACTGCAACGTCCGCTACGTGGAACAAAAATGCCTTCAACTTTACTTCAGAATCTCAAAACGCCGGGGAGTTTCTTATAGAACTGGTTTTCCTATCACAACCATAGAAAACTCATCTACACGCAGTCATGCCTTTCTACATAATCACTCTATTCCACATAAAAGCTTTAGTTCCACTATCCTCCCTACAAAGGAGCAACTCGACAGAAAGATTCTTGAGAAATCTCTACATTTTTAACCTAAATCGCCGACAATTAATTTAGGGATTTGTCTTCTATCTCCCTCATCACCTATTACTTTTTTTTGTTGTATATTTTTGCTTTATATTATATAATATAATATATATATATATATATAATATTATTCTCGGATATATATATATATATAAATATATAATAAATATATATATATATATATAATATATATATATAATATATATATATATATATATTATTATATATATAGATATATATAATGATATATATATATGTATTATATATATAATAATATATAATATATATATAATATAATAATATATATATATATATATATATATATATATAATATATTAATAATATAGAATTTTATATTATATATATAATTATTAATATTATATATCAGGGGCGTATACAAGGGTAGGTAGGGTAGGTTAGATGAAAACTTTATCGAGTCTTTTGATAAAAAAATAAATGGAAAGTTAAACTAAACTATTACAATTTATTTGAAAGTTAAAAAAAAAGAAACTGATTTATAAAATAAATTTAAAGAAAACAACTAGATTAGCAATAGCGATTTAACAACTAAATTCATGGAAATTGACTTTCCTACTCGTTCTAAGAGAAAGTTTTATGCTAATGGGCGTACATGGATTTTCATATTCAATATAGCAATATATAGGGCCAGGCCAGAACATTATTTTACCCTTGCTATACGACGAAAAAAATACGAGGAATCCATGAGAACAAAGAACTTTTCTCGCTCAGGCGGAAAGCGGTACGAAGAAATTTGAACAAAAGAATTTTGAATACCCTCTCTCTCTCTCTCTTCTCTTCTCTCTCTCTCCTTTCTCTCTCTTCTCTCTAAATATTTACTTAATAATATACTATAAAATATATAATATATATTTTATATATCATATTATATACTATTATTATAAATATATTAAATATATATATAAATATATATATAAATATATTATTATATAACTAACTTTATATATATATATATTATATAACTAGTTCAGTCTATGCAAATATTGAGTGATTATATATATATATATACTCATCCTAGCACAAGTATAATCTTCAAGTACGCCAGCTTGATATTATATAGTTATATGTTATATTATATATATATAATAATTATAGTAATATATTATATATAAAATATTATGGTTATATATAATATATATATATAATAAGGGTATAGTATATAGTATTATTATTAGGACAGTAAACCCTTGGCTTGGACTAAATTTTAATCTTACTTAATGATACATAATGGTTAAATTTAATAATTAAAACATTAAAATGTTTCACTAGAGTTAGCTTTCGTTTCGAGAATACTCGAACCTCCTTCACTGTCTGAAAGGAGTTTCGGAGTTTATTTTCTCGAACTTAAAGATAACCTAGTAAATTATAATGTTTTTTAATTATTAATAAACCATAATGTAATCATTTAAAGGTATATTAATTTAGTCCAGCCAAGGGTTTATTGTCCTACATATACAAGATTGTGTTCAAGCAATTTCATATATTTATTATTTATATATATTTATTATTGATACATATTTCTCATAATTTATATTATAATATATTATACGTATATTATATATATATATATATATATATATAATTATACTTATATTATCTATATATTACTTAATATATTACTAATATTATATATTATATATTATATATATTTAAACTATTATATATATGATTTATTATAATATATATATATATATATTATATAAATTAATATATATATATATATATTTTTTAAATTAATTTCGATTAAATATTACTTCTTTTATTTTTTTATAAGATATATTATATACTATATTATATATATATTATATATTATATATAATATATTATTATTTTATTATATATACTATATATATATATATATATCCTACCTAAAATTTTTATATATATAGATTTAACAAATTTTTCGTAAACTTTATGTTTGCTATTTCGCCTTCTATATGAATGGAACTTAATCAAAATCTTAGGTATTTTTATATACAGCTCGCAATATGAATTTATTTTAAATATTAAACAGTATTAATTACCATTAATTTTTAATATTAGTCATTTCTTTTATTTTTAGTTATGAAATGATATTTATTTTTATCTTAATTGCAGTGCTGATAATGAGTAACGTTATAGACTAAAGAATTTTTGTGAAGTATCTCATCAAAAATTTATGGCTTCAATATTATATATAATATAAATAAAATAATTAATATAATTATTATTATAATTTATTACAATATATACTTTATATCTATATATATATATATGGTACTAAGATATATATATAAAATTATAGATATATATTATATAATATATAAGATATATTAATATATTAATATATATATATATATATATATATATATATATATTTAATTATAATATATATATTATATATTACAATAATATATAATAATATTATATTAATTAATTTATATAATATATATAATATATATTATAATAGAATGTCATTTATAATTAAAAAAATTTAATGTTATGTTCAATTATAAATCAGTCTGGTATATCATCATATATATATATATATATATTTTATAATAATATATATTATAATTAATTAATATATAATAGTAGTTATAAAAAAACGATTGGTACTCAACCCCACCCCTTCAATTCACTCGAGGAGCTACCACCCACCAACCCTCATTTTTCCTCGGATGAACTTCGAGGCCAGATTCCTTTTTAATCCAGTTTTCTTTATCGCTTGCTTCATTCTACTATAGTTACCCAAATTAAAGTTTCAACTTGTTTCTAACTATTCTATCAAGAATAAATAAAAATGAAAATATAATTTTTAAAAAATTATATTTTTCAAATTTTATCTTGGAGTCTAATTTTTAATTTCATATGTGAATTTTAGGCTGTCTGTGGGAAAAAAAGTCGCTCACACGCCACTTACTGCGTATACGAATTCATTGACTAAAGCTTTTGCAGAATTTTTATATTTATATAGCTTATTCAATTAGTTGTTTGTATTTCGTAGAGGTTGATCCTATATTTTTTTAATAAATTAGAAAAATGAGAAGTTTACCGTTCTTCTATTTCATATTTTTTATTATAATAATAGAGACAATTATTAAGTTTTAACATACTTTTTTAATATAAACCTTGATTTATATATTTTGATTTTTACCATCTTTATTTTATAACTGGAGTGACTCTGTAGTCTTAAAGATTCTTTCGATATTGCTGAGAGATGAATTCAAGTCAAGTTTTCTTTTACAAATTTGTTTTAATTCTTTATTATTTTCAATTATTATCTTTTTTATATTTTTCATATTCTTGGTCATGAGAGAAAACGACAGGTTTACTTTTAATATAAAAAAATCATATTCCATTTAATTAATTTATGAAAATTTATTATATAATATATACTTGTCTTTGTTTTATTATAAAATTTCTGCTACAAATCTCCTATTGCTCTTTACCTATTCTTTTTCTTATATACGATATAAAGTTGAGATTTTACAAATCTGGGTATATAAAGGAATATACTTTAGCATATACTTATTTCACTCTCTTGTCAGGTATACATGAATTGTTTTATATTACTCATCATCAAAGTTAATTTTCCCCTTTTATTTTTTCATACAATTCAGAAATAGTTTTTAAAAATCATCTTCAATAATAAGTATGTATCCATTTGTATTAGAGCTTCATATTAGATGCTCCCTCGATTTAGTTTTTGGTTTATTTTGTTTTTCTTTTGTCGTTTGTGTTAATTCCACTTTCAAAATAGTGTGCGTTTAAGTTATTTTGTTTTTAATATTCATGATTTTCTTTCAAAATCTTTTTCATCAAGTTATTTTAATTAATTAATTTAATTATACTTTATTATTTTTAGAATAAAGCAAGTTTATCATCAGCCTAATATATACCTCACTATCTCCTTCTGAGAATGTCATTGTGCCAAACTGATTGAAGTCCTTAATTGTCTTATGCAATGAAATGATGAAACATTCTAGAATGTTTCTATAATAATTAATAAAAGAGAATATATAAAGCATATTACCGAAATATAAATTCTGAGATTGAATTGCTTTCTGTTAACGAAGTGGTTGATGCGGCTAGACATCCATTGTCGGAGGTCTCGCAGTTCTTGAATCTCAAGATAGGAAAGCTTTTTTTAAAGCATTAGGTTAACCGGCTAATAGGACATTTTTAACGGAAGGTAGAACTTATACGAAATTTTGTAATGTTTAGCGTGTCTATAGCCGAGTGGGTTGAGTAACGATCTTCCCATAATTAGCTTTTACTGTTGATAGTATTGAATCCTTGGTACTCATTCGATTCCTTTTTAGAGAGAACTGTAAGTTGGTGTTATGCACTACTAGTTGAAATATATTATCATAAGTGATAAACAATTACTTTGCATCTACTGTGTCAAAAAAATTTATATTTAAGGATGATTACATTACTTTGCACTAGTATTTCTTAAACCCGAATTAATATCGGTATGTTGTTGTCTTTACCTTCTTGGTGTCAAAATTATAATAATAATTATTTTTATGTCAAAATATTTTATTTTTTAATATACTATATATATATATAATAATTATTAATATAGTATACAGGCCTTATAATAATATTTGAGCTCACCAGTGATATTTTACATTCAATCATATGATTAAAAACAGTTTTCTATAATGATTAGTTAAAGGCATTTCTCATATAGCTAAGTTAATTACTTAGAAGATTTATTTTTAAAAGTGTGCACTTTGTAAATAAATGAAGAAAAATATATGTAAAATTTTCATTTATAATAAAAAATTTCTTTAATAATATAGATAATGATATTAATATTGAAATTAGATCTAAAAAAAATATTTCAGTTGTATGGAGGACAGTTTAATTTTTCGAGTCAAGATCATTCCATTTACCTTGTTCTATTCTTGTATAACAGTCATCTAATAATCAGATATGGTTTCAGATATTGATGAAACATTCTTTATCATTTTTGATATATGGAATCTTGTAAAAGAATTGATTATTCAAATAGTTTCATTAAAATATTGAATATGACTGTTATCAAATATTCAAATTTCAGCTTATTAAAAATTCGTAATTGTGCATTTAATAAATACACTATTTCATACTGATATAAAACAATAAAACAATAAAATAACCTTTAAAATAATTTTTTTCTTGCAAGTAAATTTATAATTAATTTAGTTTATAAGGAATTTAGAAAGTAATAATATACAAAAGCAACGATATACATAATAAAGAAGATATAAGCTGAAAGTTAAGAAGAGTGTGAACGAAAATTTAGAAGACACTATTTCAACTGTTTCTGCTGTTCTCAATAAGAAAAAATTCAATTTAATGTTCATTTTTAAAATTATAAAATTACAATACAAATTATGTGGTCAAATGCCAATATATCTGTTTTTCTCAAGAAAGTTCTGATAAAAGAAATATTACATTAAAATGAATTACAATGAAATGTTAGTGAAAGAAAATATTGTGTGAGATTTAAACATATGGGTGATTTAATTAAGTAATTATTAATATGGATCATTATATTTAATAAAATTTTTTTAAAATATAATTTTTTCCTTTATTAATATACTGTACTTGTTAAATATTTTACTAAGGGTATATAACCATTCAAGTTATGAATTTTTTTTCACATTCTATTACAATTCTTTTCATATATTAGAAAAATTTTTACATCTATCAGGTGACTTATGGAATCTTTTTAACCGAATTACTGATAATGAAAACAAAGTTACTCCAGAAAATGCCGACATCATTGGAAGTTTCTAATATGAGCTTACCACATTCAATTGGGTACCAATACTACTTATGATTATATTATTATTTTTTTCTCTCAAATAATGTTTTAAAAATTTTTTAATATTATTATAATTATACTCACTTTACAGTAATTCTATTTTTTTATTTTCCATCTTTTTTATTTATTCTCATATTTTGAATTCATATATATATATCATTAAATTTTTCTAAGTGAAAGATCTTTTAATTCTCGATACTGACTCTCTGGAAGTTTTAATATCTAACGGTTCTTTTTTATTCTGACAACCAATACGTCATTAATTTTTGAGACTTCATTTTAAAATTCTTTAAGGTAGTTTATAGAGAATATAACATTCATAATTTGTTCTTTAAAAGTTTGAATCATGATAATCTTCGCTTTATTACAGTTCAAACGAAAATTATGTTGTCCTTTTTCATAACAATATTTAATATTTTGTATTTATCGTTTATTTTTTTACACATATCACCTTAGCCTTGGTATATCGTTTAAGAGTTTGCAAAGAATTCATCACACACCTTCGTAGTTAGTATCGTGTTACTTTTGCTGCATCATATTATATGCTATATATCAAATGAAAAAATATACTTTTCTTAATTCCTAACTAGAAGTATCATAAGGAGCATCTCACATCAGGTTAAATCTGTTAACTATTTTGTATCTTGTTCTGTGAAAGGTCATGAACTGTTTAAATTCAAAATAATTTATAAGCTCTTATTTTGCTTCCATCATATTTATCTTCCATAGAGCGTAAAAAAGTTTATTAATAGTTATACTAAAGTAGCATCATCTGTATTTTTCATTTTATAATCTCAATTATACACATGTCAATAATAATATTTATTACTATATAATTATAATTTTTTGTTATATAATATAATTACTTTTCTATGGCTTTTTATTTTTAATATATTCTCTTCTCAAATGGGCATTATAAATTTTGCTCAAGTAAACACCTCCCAAATTATTTATTTTCAACTCTCATTAATACTCGATCCGTCTTCAGAGCTTTGATATCAGACGCGTTGTTTGAGGCTCTTTCATTTATATAAACGATCGGTATCTCTTCCAAGATAGTTGATTACTCGCATTTTACATTCTTTACGACGTCAGCACAAGTAATTACTCTGATATTATACATTTGCTATCATAGTGATCATTTCCTAAATATATTCTCATTCTTCAGATTAAATGTGAATAGATATGTATAGATAGAGTGTCTGAATGTGAAGGCAGATGTTCATAATATCAGATTCTACTTCAATATACGTTGATAAGTACTAATGTCAGAAGGCTTCGGCGTTTGTTGTTCAATGTTTTTGTAATGGGTATAGACTTATAACTTTATTATAATAACGAATATCGGGAGATCTCAGACCTCTGTAGGTATTATACGGAGTCCTCTCTCAGCTGATTTAATGAGATTGAGAAATAATATAATTGATACAATATATTATGGGCTCTGCTGCTTCTTCAGGCAAAAATTATAACGACATTGAAGAAAAAAAATTAAAGCGATGAAAAGTATTATTATAAGCGATGACTTTGGAAATGTAGTAAATATTTACGTTAATATTCATTATCAAAGAAAAAGAAACTATGTATTAAGTAATTATTATTATCTATATAAAACTTTTTTCCCTCTATAATAAATGGTTCATAGATGAATAAGATTATCATAAATTATTTGAACTTATAATCAGATTTATTTTAGAAACAATTAAATTGTCAAATTTAAAGAAAGGATTGCTCCTATATGATGATTGTTTTGAATTTAAGAAATAATTAGATTATACAAGATATATGGTCCGCCCAACTCCCCTTCTTCATTTGGGAGAGGCAGGAAATGACTAAATTTTCTTAAACATGGATGATAAAATAATTTTACTAATAAATGCAGAGTATAAGATTTAAAATTTACGTAGATAATAATGAATAAAATTGTTAATTTACCTTAATTGTGACTTAATGACTTCCATTTGCTAGATGAGATCTTACAAGATTTTCTATATCGGGTTCAATGCTATCCAAGTGAAGTCACAAACTTGTCTTTTCTTCGAATAATTACCAATTTACAAAGACTACTCAAGAATAATTTAATGATGGTAATATACGTAGAGAAACAAGAGAGAAAAACAACGTTAGGACTTATAAGTAAACAATTTAAACAAGTGAAAATGACTCATAAGAAACAGAAATTATAATAATTATTTTCTTATGAGAAAATTATAATGACTTATTATAGATATTCAAAGCGAATATCTTATAGTAAAACGAAATGACTTGGAAAAATAAATAAATTTTGATATTTACTGTGATATAGATTTGTTTAATTTTTTAAGAGATCAAAAAAGTTTAATGTTTTTTACAAATAAATAGTCAAGAAAAAGTTTTTCACAAGTTTATGCGATACTAAATAATAGCAGAAGTACGGGTAAGATACTTATAATGTTAAATAGTAACTCAGCAAAAACTTTTGATTTATAAGCGTTTATTTTGTCAATCATCACTTATATGCTAATAACACATACAATTTAAACGTAATCTCCATTTTAACAGCATACCAGACACACACGAGCTTAAAAATGAAAAATAACGCATAAATGACACGCGTTATTGTTAATCTAAAAAATAAATGCATCAATTTATATTAGTATATACAAAACCACTAATTAAATATAGTTCTTTTAAAATAAACAATATATAATAACAAATACATAAACAATATAAAAAATATACAAATTTACTTACAATTTCTGTCCATCCCTCTTTACAGTTGTTTACAAATTTCTGTTTTCTTTCGTCCAACGACTTGTCTCTATAAGCTGTATATCGAACCTGCTAGAAGAACGAAAAAACCAATTACAAAAACATTACAAAAACATTTCCAGGTGCAGGCTACTATAACACATAATTGTTATTAATTATACTTAAATATAGATAACAGTGTATATATTTTATGTGTTAACATAGAAATATATAATAATGAAAATTATATTAATAATCTTTTGAAATTTACTTAATATCTCCTGTGATACATGTCTCTTATAAAATTAAAATCTTAACAGAGAATATATAATAAATTTAGAAAGCATAATTCTTCTTTATATGTTCGTTGCTTTTGTAATATAATTATCAAATAATACTTTACTCTTAAATTAAAATTATATTCTTGTTTAATTTTAAATGAGATATTATTAATATAATATATGTTGTGTGTGGTATTATAATGTGCAGTGAAACATGACAAGAATGTGTTTATATTCACAATACGATATTCATTATATAATTATTATTATCTGTGTAATCTTTTGATAATTCTGTATATATTCTCTTTCCTACTATTCCATATCGTTTTGAATTTTTGGTATTCAATTCGTGTGCTAGTTTATTATCATTTATAATTATAGAATTGTTCCTTAAATTTTGGGTATTTAGGTTATAAAAAGGGAAGTTCAAAATATGAACAAAATCAACATATATAAGGTAATGGGTTTAATGTCTTGCGACTTATAACGTATCCACATACCCTGAATATATTTGCTCTCTCTAATGCGCGCGCTATATTTCTCAATTGTGGAAGTAGTCTGCCATAGTTTTTATTATAAAAGAAACGTCCTTCATATATAAATGAACTTTACAATTGTTTTTGACTTGGTTTACATTTTAGCCACCTTTTCAAAGATATATCTTCGTATTAGTGAATTAGACTCGCTATCAGAAAGAGAATGACATACTCACCCTAACAATCATTTTTCACGAAACATGAGTTCTTTAATCATAAGATATGAATGACGTGATCTTTTGGACTTCTTTTTTTCGAGAGTAAGCGCTCAAAAAATAAAAGATATCCAATTCGCAGGAACTTTCAATGATTCTTATTTATATTTGTACATGATTTAATTTCCTTCAAAGTTTATATGAGAGTCTTATATCCAGTTATTATATTAAATTTTGCTAAGTGTCATTTGTTACTCTTATTAGTTATCATTAATGATATTTTCTTTAGCTTACATGTGACGGACGCTAATCTAAATTTCTACATCTGTATTTTATAATTATTAATTTTTTTTTGCATTGCGATTGCAAACCACCATTACCTTTGAATCTTAAAAAGGAACGATGGTACCAGGATATGAACCAGTGATTCTATAGACTGGACCAAAGTGAAAAAGAAATGTAGCGACCGTTTACTATGTATTGATCCCGCTATCGTCTGTGAACAATTTTATTTTTCATAATTTGCATTCAATACTTATAGTAACAGAAAAAATGTATACATATATTATGTATTTGTTAATTTAAGAACAAAATTCTCAATAATTTTTACTTATATTAAACTTTGAGACCTCCGTAAAGTGGATGATATAAAGATCAAACACCACTCTCATTTAACGTAATAGCAACCTTCCACAGGTATAATGTTCTACAAGAAGAGTTTATATTTGTGAGTAATTAATCATTATAATATATTATATATATTATATATATATTTTAAGAAAAATTCTAACAAGTTGATCATTTGCAAGCAAACGTTTAAAATCAATTGAAGAAATAATGCATACCCCTCCGGCTCAAAATAGTAGAAACATATATACATACAAAGAATTTAAGTATATATATAGATAAAAGCCAGAGAGTACATAAAGAAAGAAAAGACTGAGACACGGAAAGCGCACTTTTATGTACCCTAGGCAATGGGCCATAAATAAAGTAATATAGAGAATGTCGTTAGTGAAGAGCAGAAACAGAGAGAAGCGCTATTACAGAGAGGAAACTATATAAAAATACTCAAAAAATCCTGAAAATCAACATTTGGAAAGTGGACATATATAAAAAATCACATAAAAACAAAGAGAAAAGACGAGAATAATTAAGACAAAAAATACTAAGATACGATGGGGAGCGACATATATAGAGAACTCTAATACAAAAAAAGAACAATAAGCATAATATGTATAGAAGATATGATTTCTAAAAACATTTAACTAGAAAGTTGATGAAAGAAAATTAAGGAAAATTTAAAGCTTTGTATGAATGAAATAAATATAAAAATAACAATTCATAGATACCACATGCACCAAGAACGTGAATAAATATATGAGACAAATAATATACATATCCATATCACGAGGATTTTGTATACAAATGATACAAAAGCTGAAACATAATTAATACAAAAAATTAAGATATTCAAGAAAAAAGACAAATACAATACCATTGCGACAACAATATATTAAAAAATAGAACAAACACAAGAATAATAAAATTAGCCTAAAACATACAATTGATACACTGAACATATCCATCCAAAATCAACCTCGTCAGAGGAATTACATACATCTACTCTAGAATTATAGGAAAAATAAAACAATCTAGAATTTATTTGACAAACAACATAGATATAAAATATAAATTTGTATAAAGAAAACTATCTACTTTGAATTCACCATATACTCCAGATACGGTATAATCCTTCTCAACCCAATACTCAATACACGCAACTAATATAAAAACACTATAAAATATAAATAAGTCACTCAGAATCATAACATGTTGAATGTCATTTATAAGTATATAAATGAATTATTTAGTGGCTCTTATAGTTTTCTAAGCAACATACCTAGAGCATATTGGGGATTCTCGCGCTATTCTTTAATTTCTAGCATCAAAAGCGGTCCGAATGATGAAATGCACGCAGAACTATTATTAATATTTTAGTAGGTTCACACTGAATTTCTGAATTTGATTTCCCTGATTCCTTGACTAAATCCGCAATTTTTCCTGACCTTGCATCTACGCAACATCAGTCCTAATTAATAATTCTGCCACAATCTGTAATACTGATTCCTAGTACCATAGAAAAAAATTGACCGTCTCTTGGAAAGTCACCATCCAAAATATTTTGAATTTCCATTCAAGGGAGTGAGCTTCCACCGCAAGCAGAGTGCATTGTGCTTCTTTGCTTGGTTAGGAGCAAAGTCCATGGTTAATTCATATTTACTCACTGTCTCCATTTAAAATTTGAAGCTGCTATACACCATTCCGGAAATTAATTCCAAATGTTTCTATATCCGCAAATAATAAGTTTAAAGACATTTTGTCCACCACCTTTAATGCCCATAGTATTTCAGGTCCTGCATCCTCTTTAATGCAAAAGATGAAACCGATTGATAAACCGATTTCTTTTGGTTGGTTATGAACACTCAGGGTCATCTACAATCGGTTGAGTATGATTGTAGTTGATGGAATGGTATAATTTTCAGCGCACACACTTTCACCAATATTTGTATTATTAGAACAAGGTACCAGTGTTATCGATATATCCTGCTGTGGAGTCTTTGATTAAATCTCAAAATGAGTTTCCTGAATGCAGAAACTCGATTGGAGGTCCTACGGTTGAGGAGATCAAAGTTCTTTGCCATTACCATAGTATGTTTGAACTACTTTCAGGTAGTCCTTATCTAACCACCCGACAATTAGTTCAGTTTGACGTCCAACCATCTGGTCGTTAAAGTTTGTTTGAATCTGGTTTTACAACAACAATAAATACTCTTCAACTGTACAAAATCCAAATCACCTCTCGTCAAACCTCAAAAAAGTATAAATCCCTAAAAGTAAAAGAGCATGTACAGATTAAAGTCACAAGTCATACAGTCCAAACACATCCATGTCAACCCAATTCACTTCTTCAATCAAAAGCGATGAACTAAAACAAACTTTGCAAAACAAGAATAGGAAGAATAGTAAGTAAATAAAGTGTAAACCAAACAGAAAGCCAAACAGGATAGCTAAAGATTTATGGAATGTCGCCTCGCCCATCCTTTTCATTCCCTTACCAAATACATCTCTTGCTCTTCCCCTTTCACTGTTGAAAAATATGGCTGTACAGGTCAAATCTTAAATCATTCTTCATGTGTTTTGAAATTTTAAAATTTCCTCATTCTTGATAATACTCCATCATTTTAAAAAACGTTTCGGACTTTTCCTGACCAACTTTTTTTTTTTCTGATCTTCCTTATTTATCCCCGATTCCTTCCTAGAACACAGCCCTAACAATAATTATTATTGAGACATTATTGGCCATTATAATTAATAAATATATTGAGAGGAATATATTAAATATTATTATTGGAAAAATTAACTTATACAGACGAATCTAGAAACAGGAGAACCTGAAGTAAGTTTATGTCAAAATTTAAAATTGTAAAAAAAGAGTTCATAATTTCAATTACTTAAACAATATTATTTGGGGTTTTTATAGCAGAATATACTTGCTCCTTTTCAAGTTTTCTTTTTAATTATTTGAAGCAACTATACTAGCATAAAAAAAAAAGCTTTTAATGTACCTTGTCTTTTTAAATAGTTGTACTACCTTCGATTACCAAAAGATATTATATAACCAGACTCACCATATCTTCCTAAATGGATTGATCCACTGTAGCAACACTGGCCAAGAACCTAGTTAACTCAGCATGATATGACAAGACGCCACAATTTCAGAGACCCACCCACACCCATCGCTTCAAGTAGATATGTAAGCAGTCTAGGCAGCCCAGTTCTGGCTCTGAACTTTTCCGTTGTCTGGTTCATTCCGGCAGCTGAAACTGCAATTGGTTCTATAATCGATATTGGTTAAGAGAAAGACATGAGGTTGCTGCTGACATGAGTATATATATAGGAGTTATACATATACATACATATATATATTACACACACATACACATATTATTGGTTGTTGTTATTACATAGAGATGTTATTATTAAGAGTTATTATTGATATATATATATATATATATATATATATATATATTACACAATATTACCTAAGTACACACACATATTACACATACTTAAAGCATATTATTGCCACACACACACATATGAGACACAAATTACAGACATATTGATATTCATACCGATATATATATATATATATTACAAACATATATATATATATATATATATATATATATATATTATTACATATACATAACATATATAATAGAAAGAAAGAATATTATTGAGAGCCATGAGGAGCATATGAGGTTATTGTTATTACACACATACATATATATATAGTTGGCCATTATATATATATATTACACATATATATTACACATGAGAGTGGAGGAGAGGAAGGTTGCTGTCATTTGTATTTTAGATGATATATATATATATATATATTACACACATACATGTTATACATATGAGTATTGTTGCTGAGCATATATATATATATTACATATAGCATAAGATATATATATATATTAGTTGTTGCCATGGTTACATAGAATATTGTAATACCATTATGTTTTAAAATTACCTCCGACGAAATAGGCGAAATTTTCTCTTGCGTTTGTTATTTTACAATAACTCATCCTCCAGGCAATATACGACTGAATTACTAATCGACATACACAAAATAGCACACCTTTCAATAACACCTTTACAGACATCCCTACCACTATATCCCTATGTGTAAGGTTAGCAGCATCCCACATCGTATGTCCCGGCGTGTCAGAAGCACTGGACGGGGATAGTTAGTTATTGCTCACTACTACCTATCTCTTTGCTAGGGAATGCTGATGCATGCCTCGAGATGGTTACGCCGTAAACGGTCTTCTAATTTTCGGCGAAAATTGTATGAATCGTATGGTACATGGAATGTCAGGAGTGAAATAAATGTTGAGGAGAAGAGGAGTGGAGGCAGATGGACGTATCAGCAACTGATCGTCGGCTGTGACTGGAAACAAAGATTTATGCCAAACGCGAAATGAGTGCGTGCGGGTGTAAGCAAATGGCGCTGAATGAGTGAGGTGCATATGAAGCAGAGCCGCAACCCTGATGAGCGACGCGTGGGCACGATTACAATAGACTGTGTGGGATCCAGAATCTTAATGGTTAAATCAGTTCAGAAAAGCCACAGGCGTGGTTGTGACGTATGGTCCATCTGAGGGAAACGTTGAAGAGAGCACACCCTTTCGTGACAATCTGAATGATAGTTTTGATGGGTGAGTAGGAGTCAAACGATGAAAAGCTTAAACTTAGGTCAGTCGGATAGGTGATCAAAGCGGGATGGTATAACATATCGGTGTCAGGAGAAATGAGAATGGTAGTGATTTATTCCCCCCAGATGGAGAGAGGTAGCATGAATAGCCTTCAGAAAGAGCATCCATAAGTATAACAGAGCGGTGTAGGTAGAGATAAATGGCGAGTGCTACCTAATGATTTGGCAGCGAGAATGTTAAATGAGATGTTGAAGTATGTGTTGGATGTTAAATCAGCAGGTCGAGAACCGGGGATTATCGATCATGCCGTCCCATGCACCGCCAGTGTAAAAAATTTCCACGGAGAGTGGATACGAAGAAGTGGACAAAATTAGGAGAGAAAGTTAAGGAACAAGGCAAGATGAAGACATGTCTTGCAGCAAATCAGTTGAATGGGGTGAATAATGAAATGGAACAAATGGAGTAAATGGAAGGAAGAATAGAAAATAGAATGGATGTGGAATGAAGGAATGGATGGAAAAGAAGGATGAAGAAAAGGAAGGGCATGGAAATAAATAGTTTGAAGGATGGAATGGAAGGAATGGAATGGATGGATGGAAATGGATGGAAACTGGAAAGGAAGGAATGGAAGCAGGAGGCAATGATAGAGGAAAGTCAAATGAAATCTGGCAATCCGGCAGAAAATTGAAGTAAATTCGGCGAACGGAGGCGAGATGGATTACCCTGGATTGACTAAAGCGTGCTGGCGGATGGTATAGTTCTGAGGGGTTTGAGGAGAGCAGTAATTAGTACCTTTATATAAGGGAGATGCATGGGAACTGTAGAAATTATGAGAAACTAGTGATTAGAGTGCGTCGTAGAAACATTATATGCTGGTGACGGTATCTGGTTGAGCGTCGGTTTACCCATGACCATGAAGTGCGCAGAATCAGCGCGCCCAGGCAGGAGGGATGTGGATCTGAACTTGACGAAAAAACAAAATGATCAAGAAAACAGAAGAAGAACAACTGTACCAGGTTACGGGATCTGCGTCAAGACGCTCCACAGTATTAATGGCGGGAAGCTCATGCATAGTGCCAAGACGAGAATGTTGGCAATTGAATGGGAACTGCGCAGGCGACGACAGTGAGGCGGTAAGAATAAATGAAAGTCAAAATGACTGGTTTCAGCAACAAATATGGAGCGGAGGCAGGTTAAAGCGTCTTGGTTATTCAATTTGTATATGGATGTGCTTATGAGCTGAGATGAATGGTGAAATGGTGCGGTGAATGAGAGGTACGAAGAGGCGGAGTCCCACCCACATGAATGATCTAACTGGGCGTAACTGCGTTGATGACCAAGGGAGCATCTGAAGGGTGGTGCCGAGCGGGGCCTGAAAGTAAATCCAGATGTTATAAAGGCCGCACAGGGAGGAATACGCATCCCGCGAAGCCAGCGCCAGATGCGGTTGTTTAAAAACGGGCGTCTGAATCAACATTTCCAGGTGGCATAAGTGCTGGATGAGTAGCTGTTCACGACTGCGGAAATGGCAAGGCGAAGGCTGATAATGAACGCCCGGTGAATTTAGCGACCTGCCCGAGTGCCAGATTCCCAGTATGATAGCGCTGCCACCGGCCACCGGTACATAGGCAGTGCATACCGGCGGTCCGGGGAAGCAGCTTTAGATCCGCAGCCTGTTCAAATGAACAAATGGTCAGGAAGCAGTGGTGAGAGAAGAAATTGACAAATGAATCAGAGTTGTAGGGAAGAAAAGCGTAATTATGAGAATATGAAAGGATGAATGATATAGTCGCTGGTTAAGCGGATGTATGAAAGTGGCGAGCAGTGCTAACGCCCAGGCTGGTTAACCCCAACAGCGGATTTGTCGCAAGTCCTGCGCACTGAAATATGAAATGTGAGTTTTGGCAGAAGTGAGAATAAAGGTGCAATAGGAGGGAATGGTGGGTTTTTTGTGGAAGGAAGGTCAGGCTGACCCAACATGATGGGATTCATTGAGACGGATGACCATCGGGGGGTCTGCCGTGTCCCAGGAAGCTCTAGGTGGATTTTCTTACTGCGAGGTGACGAGTTCTAATAATTAATGGTACAGAGGGGGTGGTGGCGGCTGGGCTTCTGACTTTTATTTATTCTTCACTGCTTCGACGCAATGGTTTTAATTTTTTACCCCAGTCTTAGAGTTAAGTACAAGACGAAGAAGAATATAATATATGAGATGGCTACATATAGATATATAGAGGAGAGAGAGAAAGAGATATATAGTATATATATATATATAGAGTTATATAATATTGTTATTATTATTACATATATATTACATATATGAGAGAGGGCAGAGATACATATAATACAATACATATATATACATAATATATATATATATATATATATATATATATATATATTATATTGTAGTCTTTTTTAAAGAGAAACTCAAAACAGGTTAGGAGAGTCAGTATTTTATCTAGAGTAAGATTTTTTATCAAATACATTAGATAACAAATCTTCGTTTCTATTCAAACCCTAATTAGGTTAAAGCCCTTTTGTAAGACTAAAGTTAAATTTAATATTAACAATTTAAAAAAGTTAATTATATTCTTAATTATAAAGCACTTTATAGAAACTAGTGATTCAACCCCAGTTTTGTTAAGAGTGGAATTAATATTGAATTCGCCTTTTGTCTACTATTGGGTAAATTTATTAGCGCTATTAACGCAGATCCATTTAGTTTTCCTCCTAGGGAATTGCAATGAGTTGTCGCTGTTAATGTTCATGGTGGGATGTGTGGAACGACGTAATGCGAAGATGATTGTCATTGAGATGAAGGGCCTGTTTGAAGGCAGTCAGTTCACGCTTTTAAAATCATGAGTTTCGCTGATGTATAAGGAGTTGCAATGACATGGTATTTTATAAACACATTGAGAGTATGCCGGTAGTGGGTCGATTTATGTTAGGTCTAAGAATAGCTTTGAATAATTACAAGATCTGACAAATGTAATAATATAGTTATACTTAACAAAACTGACCAGCTTCATGTAAAGGTTCGTGATAAAGTCCATGTGCTCATTATCCAATACTCTCACATCACGAAAAAACAGTCAACTAATAAACTAAAACATTCTTTTCTTACAGACATGTATAAAAATTTGTGCAAATTAGTGAATATTCCGAATAACTTTATAAATACTCCTCTTCGCCCCATCATGTCTAACATAGATTCTGTCCCCTATAAATTATCTAAATGGTTAGCTAAACAACTCTCACCTCTTGTTGGACACATTTCCTCATCACATATTACCAATTCTGAAGATTTTCATCATCAAAACCAAAAATATCAACCCACACTCCCTCGCAAGATTTTATGTAATCTCACTTTCACCTCCTGTACCCGTCCCTTTTAACTTCACTACTTCACGTTTTTATTGATGAAAACACCTACACACTTTTCCTTTGATACCAAGAAACACTCAACTTACCACCGTGAAACACAATCTCTTCGAATTTAATAACACGTTTCGAAACAGTACCTTGACTCAAAGTATGGGTTTTCCTCCCGGCGAAGAATATTTTAAGAACTCCCTTGAAATTTTATTACATATTTCCCAACCTAATCATGACGTTTATTAGCCATTTAAGGTAGACGATATTTTTACATTCATCTAATAATAACCCACATAACATTCTTCGATTCTCAACACTATTAACCCCTAACATTAAATTCACCATCGGAAACCTCCAGGCCAATTCCCTACCATTCCCTGACGTTCTTACAACCTGGTCAATAATCTCACCTACTTCCACTCTTCACACGGCAAACCTATTTACAACCTGCTACAGCATAGCCACTGGAGCCATTCACTCCAACTAACACAAAATAGGAACACTCTTCCCCTATTCCTCAGAGCTCTAAGAATATACTCTCCCTCTTTTCTACAAACTGAAATTAGTTTGCATGTTTTTCTATTTTTAAAACTTTCCCACCCCAACCTTTAATAATATACAACGAGCAATCTCAAACCAGCAAAAATCCTTCTATCAACCGCACACTCACAACCACTTAAAAACAAATTTTTCTTTCAAACTATTCCCAACATTCCTCTTAAAGAATTAAAAAGATCTCATCATAATACTTAACTCCACTTCTTCATGGAAATCCACCAAAGCCATTCTTAATTAGAATATAGAACATCCATCACCATTGTACCCTAGTTGTTATGGTACTTTTATTCTACTTGTAACTTCATACATCGTATGAAACTCATGATTTTGGAACAGATCAAAATTAAACAAACATGACCTACCAATGACACCAATATTCTGCCTCACATTACATCGTTCTAATACATACCATTAATTAGAGACACAAATAACATGTGACTCCATCATATCTGTGGTGATTTCTACAGAAGAAAACTATTTTGAACTCTACCGCACTCCAACTGGCCACCAAATAGACGTACAAGGAATTCACACACAATCCACTCTTCAACAACATTATAAACCTACTAATTTCTATATAAAAAAAATCTTAAATCTAGAAAATATAAATTACTTTTTTGTACTGTTAATATTAAATTAACTTTAGTCTTATTAAAGAACTTGTACTGACGTGAGGCTCGAACAAGAATAAAATTTCATGCCTCCACACATTAAAAATCTTTTACTAGACACACTGACCTCCTCTGGGAATTCATTTTACAAGCTCTTCTTTTTAAAGGCTTGGCCATAAATTATGATTTATTATGGTCATTATGAATACTTTATATACATATATATACATATATATATTATTATATATATATATATATATATATACATATATATATATATATATACAGGAGAGAGAGAGAAAGAGAGAGAGGGAAGGAATGGAATGGAATGGAATAG
>JABUQX010028483.1:30000-46818 GCA_015478945.1 Trachelipus rathkii | reverse complement strand
GGACGCAGTTAGAGTTGTCATGTTTCGCTAGGTTGTTGTTTCGTTTTAAATTCAAAATGCAGTTTCATTTAAATGAAAACGATATAAAAATGAACCTTCAGGAATGACTGTTGTCCGATTATATATATTTATATTATATATATATAGGCTTATAGTTAATATATATAATATATATATTATATAATATAGTATATATATATATTATTATAATATATATATATAATTATTTATTTAGTTACACATGGTATAAAAAAAAAAAAATAGGGGGTCGAGCCGACGGAGGGGGAACAGAAAGGGGGGACGATTTCCATCCCCGTAGGGGAGGGGCGGAGGAACCCCCGCGAACCCAAATACCGAAAGAGCGGGGGTTTCCGCGAGACCGCCCCCGGAGGGGGAATAGTCCTTACCCTGTCGTTCCCCGGGAAGGCCGAGAGACCCCGACTCCTGTCATCTTTGCTGTTTACCCTTGGGTTATTCCTTTAGTTAAAAAAAAAAAAGAAAAAATTAAAACTGACGGAGTCGTAAACGTAAACAGGTCCATATATATTTTTTGAAATCATCAAATTCCCTATGAAATGAAACAGTCATTTATGGTCCGATTAAGATATCCCTTGTACAGGTATTTTTTGGCTAACGAGTACCGTTCAAAAGGCCCATAACTTTCTCTCTCTCCATATATATATTATATAAATATAATATTATATATGTCATATATATATATATATATAATTTATATATTATATATATAATATTAGTATATGATATATAATATTATATTATATATATATATATATATATTTAATCAAGAAAATACCTCATTCTACATTTTTAGCAAAATCGAAAACGCCTTAACTGTAGGTTCCCAATTGCTGTCAGTACATTTGTAACGTTGCCATGCCTCACCATATACCGAAAGGTTATATATTTACATTGTTTATTAAAAGGTAATATATGTATTTCATTACTTTACATAAATTTGTTTAATATATTACATTAATCATAACTATTATGTGCTTCTATTCCTTATAATAAAGTACCAATTATGATTCGTCACAGAAATATTTCCAAACCAACTGCCAAATTTTCAAGGTTCATTTCGTTTTTCTATGTTGAAATATGATTTAGGAAATAATATACTTTTTGATGTGAAATTTTTCACTGTTGACCAGTGTATAATTTTCTTCTATCATAGAACATTAAATATTTCTCCTGAAGAGATGGTGAAAATAAAACGTTCTGTTTCTAGTAACACAATGAGTAAAATAAAAGATAACACAGGTGTTAAAGTATGAGATTATGTGAGACTGTCTAGGGCTGATGAAAATTTCAGAAAAGAGTACGAAGCTTAAATGGTCGAGAGCAAGTTTTGTTAAAGTAGATTACCTATCAGAGAAGCCCGGGAGACGGGTTAAAATTTTACTATTCTGAGGATATAGATGGTGGAAAAAAATAAAAGAGAGGTTTCTATAAACAAGATAATACAGAAAATTTACAGACTGATGATCCTTGAAGAGTCACGAGATATAAAAATAAAAAAATATTAGGATCTAAAAGGAAGAGGTAAAACTAAACAGTATCTGGTCAAATGGGTGGGCTACCCTTATGAAGATTTAATATGTTATATATAATGCCTAGTGAAATAGAAGAAACATTGAATCAAGTTATTTTTGTGAACATGGGATGTGAAGATCATCTTTATTCGGTAACTTATACCGTTCTATCAGCTTCTATGGACCTACATCCTGGAAATAAAATATCAGGACTTTACTACAGAGTTATTGAAACCTATAAAGCTCGAGAGAGAAATGTCTGAAGTAGGGTTATGCGAAATGATACTGGACGCGTATATCGAGAATATGCCAGATTCACATATGGCGTTTGTAATATTTAGAAGTGTTGAGAATGTTAAAAACGTGTTAAAAATTGACAAGAGATATGAGGCTTTTCGAGAGAGCCGTCAGGGAATATTTCTTTGAAAGATATTTAATAAACCGGGGTTTCTATAAATCTCTTACCAATGTGTTCATAGACCTAAACAAACAATTTGGATCAAGTCGTATATGTAAAGATTTAGTATTTCTAGTTAATAAAACATTCAACGAAGACAATGTGTTAATCACCTTGAAGTCTCAAGCTCAAGTAAGCCTGAAAGATAGAAGTTTATTTATTTTCCACACTTCAGACTGATTTCGTAAATGTAATTACTTACGTGACGACACAATATTGAGAATCAACGATATCAAAGCGCCTCTAAATGAATTAATACGTTATATCCCCACTATTGAAGAGTATATAGATATGCTTGTAGCAAAAAGCAACACCGATGACTCATTACATTTTGTATGTGACCCTTCAAAGATGTTAAATGACCCTGGCGTAACATATGTTTACCCTGATATTGTGGAACCCTAATATGTTGGAAACACTAAAGGACAGTTACTTAGAGTGATACATTTTCCTAATGATATCAGAGTTATAAGTTTTCCTAGTGTACATTATATACCTTTGAATAATCCTCAACTTAGAGCCATAAGGGTGTATATAAGAGATGTCAAAGGGAACCCTTATCCATTCACAGATGGAACAGCTGTGTGTAAAGTACATATACGAAAGAAGCTCCAGTAGTATAAAGAGTCTAGCTCGTAAATAAGTGCATGCGAAATTGAGAAACAATAATCATGACTTCCGAAGAGCATTTCTATTTAATACTACCTTCCTCGACCTTTATGGATCTACATCCTGAAAATAAAATATCTGACTTTAATACAGAAATATTGAACACTATAACTCTCGAACGAGAAATGTTTGAAGCATGATTGAGTGAAATAATTCTTGACGGCAGTATAGAGAATGTAACCACCCCCAGGGTTGTATTCATGATTTATAGAAGTATTGATTTTGTAAAAAACACTTTGAAATTACGTTATACTGCTAGTTTACATATACAGAACGTGATGGTGTCGAATATTACATTGAAAGGTTTACTATAAAGCGAGGGTTATACAAACCTCTTTTGGATGTACTTAGATACATCAATAACCAAATTCATAGTAAGTCGTATATTTCAAGACCTTACATTTCGTACTAATAAACCAAAGGGCGAGGTAATGGAACTGGTGTCTTTAAGATCTTGGCGTACTGTAAATTTAAACAATTTAAACACATTCCAGTTTCAACCCTATGCATAGTGGCGTAAGTGTGTTCGTCTTTCAGATAACTCTTCAGAAGAGGAGGTTAATCATAACCACACTCCTAGAAATTTTATACGTCTTCTATTTCATTACCTACCTACTATTGACGACCATATAGCATCTTCAAAAACAACTTTTCCTAATTCATTACATTTCGTATTTGAATCTAATGAGTTGTTACAAGACCCCGGTATGGCCTATGTTTACACAGATATTATAGACCTTCAGTATGTTTGGAATACTAAAGCCTCCATGTTAAGAGTAGTTCATTTTCCTAAAGATTGCAGAGTTATAACCTTTCATAATGTTCACTATTTACCGCTGGGTAAGACCCAGCTGAGTTCAATTCGTATTTGTATAAGAGACGTTGAAGGTAACCCTTACCCATTCACTGTTGGGACATCAGTGTGTAAATTACACGTAAAAAGGAAGCTCCGATAAATAATAATAATAATAATGGAAAGAGAAAGAGTCTTCAGGGGTTCAAGAATGCAGAGGGGGTATGGTTTAGGTGGATTTTTTGCTACGTTATTCCGGCGTGCTATCCCTTTGTTTAAATCATTAGGTAAATACATAGCTAAAAAAAAAGCAGTGAGGACGGGTATAGACACTATCCAGGACATTATGGGTTGTGTCGACCCTCGTACGGCTGTAAAACGTCGACTAGCTGATGATTCAGATGAAATGTTAGATGATGTTAAATGAAAAATACGCAAGAGGACTGGTCAAGGTGCAGGTCGCCGTAAAAAAACCCAAAAAAAGGAATATGAAAAGGAACATTAAAGAAAAAATGTATTGACGTGTTCGCTCTCTAATAACAGTGATAACTGTAACTTTTATATAAATAAAAATAGCCTGATCTATTTCGTTATTTTTATAAGAAATGGGGGAAAAAAAATTTTTTGTTTAAAAAAAGCTCTCTCTTCATTATACGTCAAGCGATGTAGCAGCAAGATGCATTTCCTCCACCCCTCTAGCCCCGATCGTTATAAGAGCGAATTGGATCTCTTTTCTGTGAATCCTACTTATATCAGTGTAAGCGAATACAATTTTAGTAGTATTAACCCTGTTCACGCAATCAACAATACGGATGTTCCTCTCGAATTCAATATACCAGGCACTTCTGACTAATATCTTGAACCTTCGAATGTGTTTTTATGTCTGAAGACTAAGTTAGTAAATGAAGATGGGTCAGATCCCACAGGGACCGAACACACTGTGTACACCGAGACAAATTTCCTGTATACATGCTTTAATCAGATTGAAGTGTTTTTAAGTGAAACATCCCTAGGAGCATCAGCTGCAAGTTACCCTTATAGAAATTATATTGAAACTTTACTAAATTATTCTCAAGATGCTAAGGAGTCTCACTTGCAATCATGTGGATATTACAATTTAAAAGAAATAGAGAAACAGGGACAACGCAGCTAAATCTATAAATAACACATACGAATATTAAAAACACACACACACACATATATATATATATATATATATATATATATATATATATATATATATTATATATACTGATATATAATATATATATATATATAAATATATATATATAAATATATATATATATAAAATATAACACACACTACATCATAATATATATATATATATATATATATATATATTCTCACTGGAAAGACTTATTGTACAATCAGTGGACACCCGTATCAGATTAACTAAATCTACACCTCAATTTACGCTTAATATCCAAAGCAACGCGAACTCTTTTCATTTAAAAACCCTATTTTCAAATTACTGGATGCTTATCTTTATGTACGTAAAGTGAAATTATATCCCCTTAAACATATGGAATATCGAGAAATCTCTGTTTAACCGATACCGCAAGTTATCCAATGCAAGAGAAATCAAGACTTAAAATTTTAACTTTGCCCAAGGATTATCGGTATTAATTTACCCAACATCCGTCAATGGTTAGCTTTACTCAGAAAGAGTAATAAGGATTGAGAACACGGAGGCTTATTCTGGAAACTATATAAAGTCTGCAATTAAATTTACCCATTTCGGACTTAGAGGTTACAATCTGCATGTGAATGGTCAACCATACGGTGGTGATTATGAGATGATATACAAAGTTTCACATTCTCAATGTTCGCGACCTATTTTACGATTTAATTGGACATCTGTGTCGTTGCAGTGAATAACAGGTTACAGGCGATGATCTCAAGACGTTGCATTGCTCGCCGAGCATGCTGCTGGAGAAAAACAGAATTTATTATGGCCTACGATCTCACAGCTGTGATCTTTCAGCTTGTAATGCTTATCATCTCAATATCCTAAGAAAAGGAACATTAGGACTGTCTCAAATTTGGACAATATTTGACATCCCAATCTCAGTTCTGATGTATTGGGAACATCCTCAAATCATCGAGATTGATAGAGTACGAAATATAATCTTGAAATATTAAAGATGAATGAAGAAGAAATATTAAATGTCTTTCGAGACTAAAGAAGATTTTTAGGTGTATTTGCCTGTAATGAACTCGGCTCAGTGAAATTGGAAACCGACTCTGGACTTATCTTCAAAACTTCTCCTCGGGATGTTCGAACAATGGACACTGGATAACTGTGTATAGGAATAAAAATAATGTTTTATATTTCATTGGACTCTCTGCATTTAGATTTTATGTTTCAGTAATCATTATGTAACATCTTTTTAAAAATATAATAATGTTCAATATATGTACCGATTTATGTTATTATTGTACAACCAAAATGTTATTTGTTGTTGTATATTGTACTTATTTCATTCATTTGTTTTTTAAATAATGTTTTTCTTTAATAAACTTGTAAATATATTTGATTGCAAAAAAAATTTAATATGTGAGAATATGGATTATGTAGTTTGTTATAATGCTTTAAAAATAAAAAAAAAACTTGTTTTCTTTTTTCCAGCTTATTATACTAAAGAAAGAGGAGACTGAATCAATTAGATCAAATGGATTAATAGATCAATGGACCGATGGGTTGATGGAGGGTAGATGGTGGTTTGATTTTACTTGATTTTTACTCGATTTATTTGCTTTTAAGGGTGTGTAAAATCGCAAATTGTTTTACCGTTATTATTAAAATTAAGATAGATTCAAACTTTTAGGTAAAAACAGAAGTCTTTTGAGCCACCAAAAACAAAAAAAATTAAAACAAATAATAATTTTTTTGAAAATAAATTAACAAAAATTAAGTTTGAAAACCAAATATATATATATATATATATATATATATATATATTAATATATATATAATATATATATATAAATATAATTATATATATTATAATATATATGCGGGCGCTCGCACGCGCCGGGCCGGGGGTGCTGCTGACGGAACCGCGCATCGCAGGAGGAGCCTCAAACCATCATATTCGAACTCTACAGATCTAATATAACCAAATATTTTGACACCAATATTGTAATTATTATACAAATATTTACTAACTCGGCACCGTACCGAAGCCAGCACCAGTGCCGCTGCCAACAAAAACTCAGCAGACTCAGACTCATTTCTCCTTCTTCTATGTACTATCCAAATTTCAACCTTTCTATTCTATGCATTCCATCCATTTCTTCAGAGGACCCTCCTTTTGGGGTGCACCCTGACATCATTTACGTTCTTAGAATCATCATATACGAGATCTAAAGATCCATTAACATATATAAAGACACCAATACTGTATTATTATACAAATATTTTTGCATTACTTAACCAGCACCGGTGCAGGATTCGGATCCGGATCCGGATCAGAATTACCTACTACTAAAAACGCATTCATTTTACATTTAACATTTTGAATTTTTTACTGTCATTTAAATTTTTTGGGGAACAGCGTGCCCCTACGGGGGGGAGCTCTGGGGTACGTAACCTCGTCTACGACTAGTTTACGACACCACCTACGCGCCTTCAAATTTTAACCTGATACGATAAGCCTAGCCATGACAGATATATATAATATAATATATATATAATATATTATTAATTATTATAAATACATATATACATTCTATTATATATATATATTTTAAATAAAAATAATTTTTTATATAATTTATATATATATATATATATGAATAATAATATTAATAATAATAATAATAATAATAATAATAATAATAATAATAATAATAATAATAATAATAATAATAATAATAATAATAATAATAATAATAATAATAATAATAATAATAATAATAATAATAATAATAATAATAATTAATAATAATTACTAATAATTAATAATAATAATAATTAATAAAATAATAATGAATAATAATAATAAAATAATAATTAATAACTAATAATAATAATAGTAATTAATAAAATAATAATAATAAAAATAATAATAATAATAATATAATAATAATAGATAATCATAATAATAATAGTAATAATAAAATAATAATAATAATAATAATAATAATAATAATAATAATATAATAATAATAATAATAATAATAATAATAATAATAATAATAATAATAATAATAATAATAATAATAATAATCATAATAATAATAATAATAATAATAAAAATAAATAAATAAATGAAATAAATAAAAATAAATAAATAAAAATGAAAATTGCATCGAAATAAGATATCAAACGCGCCGTTATCTGTAAACACGCCGCCGTTATCAGTTATCAAACATGCCGCTGATAAGCACGCTCGGGAGCGTGAGTGGGCTACGAACCTGTCACATAACAACTCATTATGTTCCAGGTGGGTTTGAACCCTTACCCAATGATGTTAAAACCAAGAGTCTTACCTCTCAGCCACGATTGGCTAAAAGGAAATGGATTAAAATAAATGCATACTGGCATTACAAATTATACATAAACATTGTACATAAACATTTATGATATGCAGTCCCAATAAAAAAATTACCCTGTCTTTCCCCTGGCCCACGTGTAGGCGGAGGAGTCTTCCGAAGGATAACCGATGGTGGAATATCATCAATCCTTGGTAAATTTCCTTTTAGCCTATCGTGGCTGGGAGGCAAAACTCTTGATTTTAACATCATAGGGTAAGGGTTCAAACCCACCTGGGACATAATGTTTATGTACAATTTGTAATGCGAGCATGCATTTATTTTCATCCATACAATATGCAGTCCCGATAAAAAATTACCGAGTCTTGCCCCTGGCCCGAGTGTAGTACCTGAATTTCAGTTACTGAAATCATGGACAATGGGAGATTTTTAGAGAAGAAAGGTAAGATACTTTGCTTTGTTTCACTTTTGTATTTCTTTAACAAATAGAATTTTAATTAAAGAAGTGTAACTTGCTTGAAATAATAATCTTTCAATTCAATTTGTATTTTATATACTTTGTCCGCCTCTAACTACAGAAAAACTTTATATATATATATATATATATATATAATACTAGTATATATATATTATAATATATATATATATATATATATATAATATATATAATATAATATTATATATATATATATATATATAATATATATATATATATACGATATAATATATATAAAAAAAATATATATATATATATATATATATATATATATATATATATATATATATATATATATATATATATATATATATATATATATATATATATATATATATATATATATATATATATATATATATATAATATATATATATATATATATTGTATATATATATATATATATATATATATATATACTATATATATATATATATATATAATATATATATATATATATATATATATATATATAATTAGTATATATTAACTTTTCGCAGGTTCTGAGAAGAGAAAGCGAATCAGCCTTATTCCTCCTTGGACTAGTGATAAAATATCGGCATCCCTAGTTTCTGATCCACAATCATGGTTGAACCCTTCGACTTCAAAGCAGAAAGTGTATGAGGAAGACAACGACTTAGGAAATGGGTAGGAAAATCCGGTGTTATTCTGTTTGACACAAAAAAGAGAAATGTTGAAAAATCATGGGAAGCCTCCTCCATGTTATGATTTTGCAAATGACTCAACACATCTAAAAAGGAAATTCATGCATAGTTGACTTGAAAGATATTCTCCCTGGTTGATGTATTCAAGATATTTAAAGGGAGCACTCTGTCTGCATTGCTTTCTTTTTCCCGCAAAGACAATACAGGGAGTTCAGAGTTCCTTCACGAAATTACAAGAATATCCATGAATATTGCAAGAGCTATGTTGAAAGTAGGCGGCACTTAGAAGCTGCACGAGCAGCAAAATTTCTTCAAGTTCACTGCTACATATTGTAGCGGTGAACACGCAAATGATAACTGGACATCAGACGCTCTTGACAGAAAACAAAAAGTTAATTTCGTCTGTAATAACAACAATTATTTTTTGTGTTGAACACGATTTACCTCTACGAGGTGCTGAACAACATGAAAGGATTTTCGAACATCTAATTTTTTTTCAAATAGATTCTGGAAATAATGAGTTGAAACGCCTTACAGGTGGTTCCAAAAATGCTACTTATAAATCACCAAGAATACAAAATGAACTTACTGATCTGTGTGGGTGTTGTGACTGACTTGATCAATGCAGATGCCAAGAAAGCATTTGCATGTTCTGTTTTAGCTGACGAAACATCTAATATATCTGGGAATGAACAATTATCTATTCTAATCAGATTTTTTGATGAGACTGAAATATGCGTTCGTGAAGAATTTATTGGATTTGCATTATTTGAAGTCATAGATGCAAAAACAATAGAAAGAGCTATTGATTGTTTTTTTGACAATAATGGCCTAGATTCAAACAAATGAGTTGGACACGGTTACGATAGCTTCTCAGCTTCGCAGGGAGAAAAGGATGAGTACATACTGTAGAATAATGCGAGAAAAATACGAAAAAGCTTTATATTTTCATTGTGCGAGTCATCGACTGAATTTTGTAGTAAACTATCTGAACTCTGTATCTGAAATCCGCAATATTGTATCCACTATTAAAGAAATTATCAATTTCTTTGGTGAATCTTTTATGAGAAGAAAATACATAGACAGTATTCCAGCGTTTTGCGAGACGCGATGGTCAGAAAAATACCGCAGTATTTCAATATTCATGATACATTTTGTGGATATAGTGCAGGCTCTGGAAAACTTGGCGAAAGTAGGTAATGTTACTAAAAGAAAAATTGCATTTCAGCTGTACTGTGCTGCCACAAAAACTGTTTTTCTAATTTCAACCTGCATTATAGCCAAATATTCGGCTTTGTTGGAACCAGTCGTGAATAATCTTCAGTCAAAGAGTTTAGACCTTCTTCAATGCTCGAACCACGCGAAGAAAATTTTTTCACTTGTGGAAGATCACCGCTCAAACAGCAACGAAACGATAAAAGAAATTTATACAAGGAAATATCAGATAGCTGAAAATCTTATGGCTGATCTTCAGCCACCAAGAGTGGTGGATAGCTAGAAACATCGCTCGAATCCTCTTGCTACCACCGATGAAGAATATTGGATGAGGACTAATCTAATATCATGCCTAAATTCTTTCACAGATTTTTCTTGGAGAGTAGATTCTCGGAAGAGAATTCACCATCTTTTTCTCTTTTATTACTTTATCCGTCGCTGATGCTTGCCCTTGCGTATAAGGAATTTGAAGATAAAATCAAAGTATTTTAAAACTGTTATGAACAGAGATGACTTCAATGTGATACTGAACTCTGGTATGTGAATTGGAGGGGGAATAGAAACTCGACTGTGAGAAACTAAAAAATTTTTAAAATAGTTGAAGTGATCAAGGAAAATATTTAAAATGCCTGCAATAGCTCAACCATTTTCGACAAGCAAAATTGAAAGAACATTAAGCACTTTAAAAAAAATTAAAACTTAGACATGGTCGACGATGACCGAATGCAGGTTGAATGGACTTTGTCTCTTGAGTGTTCACAGAAAATTAATTTTGGAGAAGAAAGCTGAAACTGAATTGACAGTTGTCGAAAAATTTTCTGCAAATCAACGACGTCTAATGTTGTCGTAGTTCTTCAAGTACATAAATCGTAAGATAAATGTAAGACTAGATTCTGTAATTTTCTTTGTAATTTCGTAACTTTTGTTTTGAAATATAATCATAATTTTAATATTAACATATATTTTAAGAGGTAAATTTAATTTATAAATATTATGTCAAAAAATGCCGTCAACCCTTAGCTGACAGTGTTTGGAAAAATTACTTTTACTTTCAATCTATTTGGCCCTCCCCCCTAACGAAAATTTTGCGCAAGCCCTTGACAATGCGTCTTCTTTCTTTTAACATTAGCTCAGAGGCTGACAATAAGGTAAGACATATTCTATGAGGTATAAGACATTTTTTACATACGTTCACATCAAAGACATACACACAAATATCCTTCACAAACCTCTATTCCCTCAAACTTAAGGCAAAATGAAAAAGAGATGAAAAATACTTGGAAATTTCATCTCTTTATTTTAAATTTAGACTATATATATAAAATATATATATATTATATATATATAGTAAATATATATATAATATTAATATATATAATATACTATATATATTATATAAGTATATATATACCGTATATAATATATATATATATAGTATATAGTATATATATATATATATATATTTAATATATATTTATATATATATATACTATAATATTATATATATATATAATATATATATATATATATTAAATTATATATATATATATATACTATATATATATTATATATATATATATATATTATATATATATATATATAATATATATATATATATATACCTTATATATATATATATATATATGATATAAGATTATATATATATATATATATATATATATATCTGCTAGGTATGATTATAAGTAAAAATAAAAAAGTTATGAACATACAATTTCAAAAATAAGCAAAAAAACATTTACTTTTTTATATAAATCTAAATAGTTATTGAGACCAGTGTGTTTTGCTGTGAAATTCCTCAAGTTCTTTCTAAACTGTATTACAGTCAATATATATGTACTTATGTCTGTTTTCATATACAATTCTTACTGTGACACTTGTGTAACTAACTACATTTATTGCATGCTCTACACACTGGCTGTAGCATGGAAACAAAACAGTGTTAATTGGCTTATTTACAAATTGTTTTATTTCGTAAAATGTTAAATCTTTTAAAATGGGTGGCTGGGTGACTGGTTCCATTTACCAATCAATTATATATGAATAGTCATCTGCATTAAAGTTTAGTGCTTTAGGTAGTTCAAAAACTCTTGCGTTGGAATTCCTTGCTCTTGCTTGAATTTATTGAACACCTAAATCTCTTATTTTTTTTCCTGTGTCCCCTAGAATTGCAAGTAATGAATTCTCAGGATAAGCAAAGTACGAGTTGTTTCTTAGTACAAGCTCGATATCCATAGCATGTTTTTAGTCCATGTCTATAAGTAGGCAAATCAAGTACCAAAAATTATGTGCAGTATCATTTGCCTCTGGATGTGGCTTTATCCAAAACCACCCTGGTGTATAAACTTTCATTATTATATTTACTAGATTCTGAAGAGCTTTGCTTGGATGTTTTGCAAAAACGTATAACAGTAAGATCCTGTTTGCTTCTGTTAGCCATCTGGCATGAGGAAGGGTGCCTGGAGATTCTCAGCTATTGATGGCAATATATTCCCTGATTTTATTCTAATACACATTTCATACAAATATTTTTGGTCAGCGCTAATTTGCTTGACAATGTCTTCGGGGATCTTTTCAAGGTTGTTATTTGCTATTTCAAAATCAACTATCTCCAGATCATTTACATCTTCAATTTTATTCCCAATGGTACCATTAAAAGTTTGTTGGCCCTTATGTTTGTCCACAGTTGCCACGAATATTTCTGAATGGAAATTCATTTGCATGTAAGAAACAAATTAACTTTTGTATCGAAATAAATATTTCTTCATCTACATCATCAAAGTTTAATCCTGGTTGGTTGAAGGGACACAAATTTATACGGCTCCGGTACTTCTACTACTGCTGCTACAACCCCAACCCCTGCCTAGACTGGCTTACAATAGGTTCAAAATTTAACCTTGCTAATATTTTTGGCGTCCTTCTCGCATCTGTTACTGCTTTGTCAGTTGTCGAAAGTTGATTTTTTTTTTCCTACAAATTTTTTTTTTTTTTTTTTTTTTTTTTTTTTTGGGACAGAAAAAATAAACAAATAAATAAATAAATACATAAGTAAATACATAAGAAAAAATAAAATTAAAAAATAAATGGAAACTTACCTGACATGGTAGCCGCAATTCCCTCAGTGGGCGCAGACATATATGACAAAGGGCGCACGTGTTTTTAGCTTTGAAAAAATTGAAATAAAAGCAGGCAAAGAATTCACAAAACCATTTTGGAAAGAAGGAGGTACCACAACGAGTGATCCTTGAGTCTCCAATATTAGTTAAATGATTCCCATTCAATAATAGGTATTCAAATTTGGCATCTACAATCATTTCTTGCAACTTTTTTTTTATCATTAGGAGTTGCATGGCAAATGGCATCTTATAATATGATTTTACTTCCCTTTTCAAAACATCTTTTACGTCTGTTTTTTTTATGCTTATTTGGACTGATTCTATAGAATTATTAAACTCTTAAATATATTGCGTGAAGTGTTACGGTTGAAATGGAAAACTTTCACCAGATGGATTCTACGTCCCTTCCAATAATTATAACCATCTTTAGCTGTTACCAAACCTTAGGAAGTTACTTATTCTATATTCAAACCAAATAGATAATGCCTAACAATGTCTGCTTCTGAAGTAATCATCGAAGACGGAAATTCACTTGAATGTTCAAAGTTTTCTAATACACATTAATATTAGAAATTTTGAATACTCTATTGGGGTAATTATATATGTATATGTATATATATATATATATATATATATGTATATATATGTATATATGTATATATGTAATAGCAGCATGTATGTATATGCTTATATGTAATATCTATGTATGTCTCCTCTGTACACCAGCTGTATATGTATATGCCTTATATGTATATGTATGTATATGTATATATGTATATATATATGTATATATATATATATGTATATATGTATATATATGTATATGTATATATATGCTCATATATATATGCTAATATATATATATATATATATAAGTGTGCATTGAGGTAATAAGTTATTTGAAGGTATTCATAGGTATGCTGAGAGTTGGTGTGTGAGAGAGGGAAATGGAGGAAAGTATGATTGATTTTATGTTGATGAGAAGGAGAAGTTGAAATATGTGTTGGATGTTAAATCAATCAGGGGGTTAGGAATCGGATTATCGGATCATTATGTTTGTTTTATGAAAGAGGAAGAGAAGGTGAAAAGGAAGGGAAGTGGAGTGAATTAAGAGGGAGAAGTTAAGTGAACAACATGTGTGATACTGAGAGAACTTGCAAATAAATCAGATGAATATGAACAAGTTGAAACTGAGACAATGGAAGCAAAACAAGCGGTTGTTAAGTAGTGCAAAGTAAGTGGATGTTAAAGTAAAGATAAAGAATGAAGTGACTGGTGAAATGAAGGTGAATCCGTATCACGAAATAAAGCATGGTTAAAATGAACCGTAATATTGACGTTTAAAGGAATTACTCTCAGGCAAAAGAATACCGGTGTATGCATGCGGAGAAAAAAGGTAAATAGACGGACTGGAAGGATAGATAAGGGACCACAAGGAAATGGAAAGCTCTTGGTAAGGGTTAAAGGGAATGAAAAATATGGAATCTGCCGAATATCGCTTGCGGGATAGTGCGCAATCAGATATAATAAAGGAGAGTGTGGAGTATACCGCTGAAAAAATCTGCAAAACATTGGCAGCAATAAAGAGGTGATAGTGAATTTGTGTGAGTTTGATGGTGCAGGAAGGAATTTGGGTAAGTCATTAGTAGGAGGAGGTAATGGGAAGAGTGAAAAAGTTGAAGAATAGAAAAATCTGCGTTATGGATTAAATTACTGGTGAAATATTTCAAGAACAGGCAAGTGGTGATTGATTGGTTGGAGTTGTGTAACAAAGTATATGGAGGGGAGTATAGTTCAGAGGGATTGGAGGAGAGCAGTAATAATTCCTTTATGAAAGGGTAAGGGGATAAGGATATCTGTAGGAATTATAAGGGAATTAACTTATTGAGTGTTTTAGGGAAGATATATGCTGTCATTTGGTCGAAGGGTGCTTCAGGTATTTGGGAACTAGTGGTGAAAGAAAAGGTGCGTTTAGAAATGTGTAGTCGGGATGTGGATCAGAAATGCTACATTGGAAACCAAATACAGAAATGAGGGAGAATGCAAATTGTATTTGGGATGGTTACAACAGAGGTATGATAGGAGAATTAGCCAGGGAAGCTCTATGGAGGTGTTGATGATATATAGTGTTAGGGATAAACTTCTTAATGGAATCAAAAGTATGTATGACGGTAATGAAGTGTGTGTAAGAATAAATTGTGTAGAAAGTGATTTGTTTAAAATTAATTGCCGAGCGATGCAGTGATGTGCTATGTTCTCTTGGTTATTTAATTTGCAAATAATTAGAGGTGGGACTGGCAGGGGATGGTGTTAAAATGATGGATAATGAAAGAAAGTGGAGGGTGTAATATCTGTTATATGCGGATGATTTGGTTTTGTGTGGCGAATATGACGGGAATTTGAGAGGATTGATTGGTAGAGAATTTGGTAGGGTGTGTAAAAGGAGGGGTTTGAAAGTAAACGTAAATAAGAGTAAGGTTACGGTTATGAGTGAAGAAAGTCCTCGGTGTGAAGTTATGTTAGATGGTGAGCAGCTGGAACAAGTATCGTTTATCCCCAAAGTACGTGTTGAATGAGAACGGATGATGCAAGAGAGTGTTGTAGGAAAGTTATGAATGGCAGGAAGGTGGCTGGTGCATTTAAATCCTTGACGGATGTGAAGGGACTAGATCTTGAGTGAGCTTGGGTCTTACATGAGGAAATGTTGTTATCTGTTATAATGTAGAGTAGTGAGACTATGGTCTGGAATAAGAGGAATAGATCTAAAATACAATGTGTTCAGATCGACAATCTTATGGGCGTGTTAGGTATAAGAAGAATAAGAATTGATAAAATGAGGAATGAACGTATTTGAGAGTTGTGTGGTATGAAGAAAGGGGTAAATGAGAGAATAAATGAAAGTACGATGAGATGGTTTGGTCATGTGGAAAGGATGAATGATAGTCGGTTGATTAAGAGGATGTATAATAGTGAGTGTGCTGGAAATCGACCAGCTGGGAGACCGAAGAAAAAGTTGATTGAGTTAGTAAAGGAATGCCTGGAGGAGAGAAATGTGAGTTTGGCAGAGGCGAGAAGAAAGGTGCATAATAGGAGTGAATGGCAAGGTTTTTGGAGGGGTATGGTTGTGGCCAACCTATAGTGAGCTACCGTCGCGGTCCCGTGATGTTCTAGCATTCATCTTCTGAATGCGATAAGTTCTCACTAAAAGTTACAAAGGGGGCGGTAAGGATAAACTTTTTTTCGACTTGCGTCATTTTATTTTACTGTTTTTCTGTAGGTGGGTGGTGATGATGATGATGATGATGATGATGATGATGATGA
>JABUQX010028483.1:0-12500 GCA_015478945.1 Trachelipus rathkii | reverse complement strand
CACACATCGTTTACAAATAAAAATGTGCCAACTGTAACATTGACTATGTAGGTCAAACTTTCCTACAACTAAAAATGCGAAGCCTTGAAACACATGGGCATTTCCTTCGAACTAATCTCCCCTCCCAGTTCTCTTAAACAAATTCTTCAAAACGTGAAGAACTTAAAAATTTGGATCTTTTTATTATAAAAAAACACTCAAACCTACACTTCAATATCCATAAGACTTCGTATAAAGGCACTCGTTTCACCCTGCATTACTTGCACTTGTACTCAGTTTGCTACCCACTCCTCTGTACTTATTTTAGAGAGAGATAGCTCTCTTTTGGAAAGCAAAGTCTCACAACACACACGATTTTTCTATTAGAGCAGCCGTTTTTACTTTTATGAGCTTATTGCAAATAGCTCACACATCTGAAAGCAGGCTGTATAATAAGCGTTGTGAGGCTCTCGTGCTCCAAATATAATCAGAGAACCCTCGAGACACAGCAAAAAATTATACAAACACCAAATCAATTATGGTTAACGCTCAGTTATTATCAAAATATCTTTGAATCATTTTTTCACTAGGTGTGATAGAAGAGTTTTTTATTTGAATTTAGAGAAGAAAAATTACAATATTTACATATTATCATTAATTTTATAAGTTATAGCGGCTAAATAATGAAATATTCGTCAATTCAAATGGCCCTACCACGCAGTCTCATTTTTTTTGGTTACACATTTTCGTAAATGAGGACGTCTATTATTTCCGCAAATTTCATGCATATTATATAGAATTTATAAGAAAAATCTACCTTAACAGTGCGGTAGATATATAGCCTAGTCTTTTTTATCGGTGAGTATTGCGTTGCTGCTTTAACAAAAACGAAAGCAAAACTCGAAGCATTTCTTACGTTATTCGTATAGCACAAATTGGCAGAGAACGAAAACGCCGTAATATAAACATACAGAAAAAGGCTACAAGATTAGAATATGGTGGATTATCTATCTAGTACAATAATGACAAGTCTATATTAATGGTTTGTTGTATACTCTCAAAACACTAAATTACATATCTTACCACACCACCCCCTCCCAGCAAAATAATCGAGAGAATACTTATTGTCGTTACAGTTTATAACTATCCTTACCATTGAAGTTATTCCCCATAAATAATAATTAAAATAGGGGGTAGTAAAAATTTAAATTTATTTAATAAAATAAATATAAATTTTTAAATAATATATTTTTATTATATATATTTATATATTTAATTATCTATTATTTTATCTATTATTCCTTTATTGATAATAAGTATATTATTATATTATATATATAATATAATACTAGATTAGCAATAAATTTATTTTAAATATATTACAAAATTAATTTTATAATTTAGGGTGGGGTAATTTATTTTATAAGTTGGGATTTATAAAACCTACTACCCCAAAATTATTTATATTTTCCATTATTTAAAAAATTTATTATTATTTAAAGTAATTTCATTTACTAATGAGCTTAAATAAAAAAACTTGTTTGAATGGTGCTAGGATTTTTTTTATTATTATTGTATATGTATGCGTTTCAGTATAAATAAGAGAATAAGCTCTTTTTACTTTTTCATTTTTAAAAACTAAATGTATAAAAATTTTTTTGTTATTTTATTTTGATATGTGCGGTCAAGCTTATTTATATAAGTATATTTATAATAAGTAATATAATATTAATATAATATATTAATATTATTTAAATTATATAATTATAATATTAATATTATAAAATATATATATTATTTATATTAATAATTATATATATATATATTATTATTATAATAATATAATTAATCATATTAATTTATATATTTATTATATATATATAATTAATAATATATAATATATATTTTATATTTATATATATAATATATTATTACTATATGTTATTAAAATTATATTTAATTTAATAATATATAATATAATTATATTATAAATAATTATTTTATACAATTATTTATCATATCCGTTATATAAACTAAATAACTATATTTTGCCTTCTTGGGATAATTTTATAATTAATTATAATATATTTATTATTATATTTAACATAATATTAATATTTATATTTTATTAAATATATTTATAATATTATTTATATTAAATTAATATATTATATATATATAATATATATATATATATAATTAATATTATTATAATAATTTATATATTATAATATCGATAATTATTTAAATGAACTGTCATAAAAAATATGTTTAGGTGATACTCGAGTAATTAAGAGTTACGGTGACAATTTATATATAATATTTTTATTACTCTTGATTATTAAGACAAAGTATCAACTACTTTTTTTTCTACCTCTTTACTCAAAATTATTATTCTTAATTATTATAAACTGAATGTTCACCTTCATGAAAACTTCTCAAAATATATAATCAAATCCAAATTTACCACCTCGATATCAGATTTACGCTTATAAAGGTATCGGTATAATATGCAAATAACACTTTAATTAAATTATATATTTATATATTATATATATTATTAATATCATATTTATTATTATATATATAATATTATATTAATATATATATTATTTATAATTAATTTATATATATATATATATATATTATTAATATTATATATATTTTTTAATATATAATTAGCAGATTTAGCTAAAATAACATCCTATTACTATTATATATATATTGCAGATTTAGCCACCAAATATCTAAGATAATTGTGGTTATACTCCTCCAGGAGTGACAGAGAACGAAGACGAAAAGCCCCAACCTTAAATGCACCCCAACCAACCTCGTGTATTCACCCGTAAACTACTTGCACTCTATATAATGTATATATAGTATGATTTACAATTGGTGGATTTTTATTGAGTACTGTTTGGAGACTGTAGGATGAAGAGTTCGACACCACTCTATAAGAAGTTGAGTTGTGCTTGCGGAGAAATACATATCCTATTTATATAATACTGTCTCCTAATTCTGACTGAGAGAGAGAGTCACTAGATTTATTCTAACTATATCAAATCATATTATTTAGACCCAGACACTTATGCCTAAATACTCTCTCACTTGAACCACTCTAGTTGGGGGAACAGGGTCAAAGTATTTCTCTTATAGAGCGCAAGGGTGTACTACGTCAGCAGTTGTGTGTGATACTGAACACATAGTGTGGTCAATTACCTTTATCTCACACGCAAGACAATTGATTGCTCAGGATCATTCATTTGTATCTAGCTCGTTTACTTTTCCCTTTGTGTGTATCAGCGATATTAACACACTCATTATGCTCTCACTCTATTCTAAACTAATAATATTTGTTAGATTTTCACAATGGGCATGTTGTTGTGTGTTTTTGTTCCACTGACTGGGAGCTGGTGAGAAAACACTCCAAATTATATTTCTTTTACATGAATAGTTTATATAATACTGTTAGTTTGTATTTTACTTTTCTTAAGGAGGGTATAAGTTGTTCAATATGATAGAGAAAAAAATTTTCTCTGAATGTTTTATTTTTTTATATTCATTAAAAGGTTGCGAGTTTCAACCAATTATATTGCATGATTCTGGGAGGAGATATATATTGTATGAGTTTTTCTCATTTACTCAATGCAAACACATTAACTTGAGTTATTGTTATTTTACAACTTTTCTTTTTTCCCTATATTGTTTTGGTACAAAAAAAAACTTGCCTTATATAGTAACGGGGTATCATACCAAAAGTGCAGGGGGTTTATTACATAGCTTCATGGAAGGTCATCTATTTATTATCTACAGAATACCAATATATGCTGAGATTATCTCATTTAGTGTCTTTGGTTTGTTTTATCAAAATAATATATCTTTAATTTCAATAAAAAACGAATAAATTTTAATATATTCACGCCATCATTCATATATTAATACACTTTTGGAATGATGGTCTCAAAAATGAGTATCCTCAAGCCATTTGATAAATATAAAATAAGGATAATATGACATACTCTCTTGAGAAAATACAGAAGCTGATAGAGGGCTCTGATTTTTATAACTAGGTAATTAGTGCTGCTAGTCAAGATGCGTATTTGACAATAGCTTAAATTCAAGTTCATGTGAAATATGATGTCATTTTTCCACATTAGCTTGAAAGAATGACAATGTCTGATTCACAATGGCAGTAATGCGAAAAGATGTACTATATTTTCCAGAGAGCAGAGTTGGGAAAACGTACAAATTTAGCGATTAACAGTGACTAGATATATTGATCTATATTCTCAAAGCCGATTTTACTGATATTGGTCTGGGTGCGAAGAATCAATCTTCATTTCAGATTCATCTTATTAGTATCTTTATTATAAAATTTCTTTATTCAAATCTCAGGATTACAATAAAATATCTCCGAAATGCAACATCCTAGTCTAGTGGGCCTCAAATGGTCTGACTTATGCTCGTGTGTTATGTCTTCCTTATATAGCTCTCACCTTTAATTATGTTAAAAGGATTAAAGTTATCATTTTAAGCAATAAATTTCAAATTTTCAATAAATAATAATAAAAAAATTTCTTTCATATAAATATGTGGTTGGACAATAAAATATTTACAAATAACAACATTATATATAATCTTACTATTATTATATATTAAAATTTTCTGGCTAAGTAGGGTATATAGGCTCCTGTTCCTCCTTATTGTAGGGGTTAGTTAGTTATATTAAACCATATATTTATTCCCCAAACTTATTATTATACCAACTTTTTTTTAAAAAATAGAATATAGGGTGAGTAGTGAGGATGACTTTATATTCATGGTGGGTCTCAAAACTTTGTTTACATAGGGATTATGGTGGTAGGGTAGGGGATAGGGTAGGTAGCTCCTAGCCAATATTTTTGAGTCTTTTTGGAGTAAGAAGTAAAATTAAATGGTAAAGTTAACTAAAACTATTTCAGATTATTTAATAAAGAATAGTGTTGTGAACATATGACAAAGAGAGAGGCCCTGCGATCCTACTAAAAGTGAGAATTTTATAAATAGAATTAAAATTGGGGAAACAACTAAAACAAACATTCGCTGATAGCTCGTAAATGTAATCCCATTTTCCAATTTTTAATTGACACCCCACCTCACACACTAACAACCAATATAGGAAAAATTGCAAAAGGGGCTTTCTTTCCTTTTCTACTTCTGTTGTATCATAAAGAGTTAAAGACATTTTAAGTGGCGTGATGGGGCGTGAGATGGGGGCATATATTTTCACTTTCTTATTTTCTAGTTTTTTTATTTACGGTTAAATAAAAGTGCAGGCATCCAAGGTTCTTTCCTCTTCTATACCATTTTTACCTATTACGCGTGATTTACTCTGAATATAACAGAAATATTAATTATACTTGAAAATCTCCTCTCATTTTTTTTTCTTTGCTTGTGATAGTGAATATCGATTAACTCTCTTCGCCCGGCGCGTGTGGAGTGTTATCTGACGCCCGCAAGAGACGGTGGGTACGAAGAATTTGAATATAACATACGAAGATTTTTTATATTACGTACCTTTGAACTCTGCTCTTCTCTCCTCCTTCTCGGTTTTGTTGATTTCCTTTTTTTGGAAAGGTGAAATGCGAATGGTTTCCAACTTTGGCAAGTGGGGGGCGGGCTCCGTGGCGTTTTTTTTTTCTTGTTGGGGCAAAAGAGATCGGGCTTTATATATATAATATATTATTTTTTATATTTATTATTTTATAAATATATATATTAATTATAATATTATATAATTTAAAGTATGAGTGATATTTATGTATTATATAATATATATATTAATTTATTATTATAATAATAATATATAAAATAATATATTTATTATTATATATTATATATAATATTATATTTATATATATAATATATTTTAATATTATAAATTATATTTATAATTTAATTAATTATTATATAAATTTATATATTACATTTATTTAATAATATTTTAACAATTTAATTATTATATATATATTAATATATATTATATATTAATTATATATTATTAAATATATTAATAATATAAATTATATTTATATATATATATTATTAATTATATATATATATATTATTATAATTATATTAAATTGTATATATATATTTAATTAATAATGTAATAATAAATTATAATTTACTTAATGTTCTAAAGATTTTTTTTGAAAAACGAATTCAAATTAAAAATTTTAACCAAAAAAATGAAACGGGGAAAACTTTAAAAAAAAGGAGATTAAAATGTCTGATGCGTCTTTCTAACAAAAAATCATCAAAGGTCATCTACATACATCAATCTACTCATCTACATACATCATTCTCAATTTCATCTCAGGACAGGAAAACCAAAATTTTTTTTCATACTAATTATTTACAAATTTAACATAAATATACCGTTATTTATTAATAATTTATATATTTATATTAATTATTTTTATTATTATATTTAATAAAAATTAATAACGTACTAGGGAAGAATATTTAATAATTCTTCATTTTTGTTGGGCGGGGGGTTTTTAATTTATTTTTTTTTTTTTATACTAACACCGAATATATGCTGACATAGGTATACTAGCCCAAACCTACTATATATATATTAATATTTCATAAAAACATTTAGAAGTGCATTTGATATTTTAAATTATTGGTAAATTAAAAATGTATATTATTAAATTAAATTATGAGATATTTAATTTATAAATATATTTTCACTAATTATTAATAAAAATAAAATTATGGATATAATTATGTATATATGGTATTTGGCCATATCCACAAATATATAATTTAAATATCATTCAAGGATAACAAACTTGAACCTGAAAGATATAAGTTTATTTATATTAAATGATATATTATTATTTATAAAGCGAAAATATTATAATTGCAGAAGATGCAATTCTTACATTATAATTGAATGAAAATAAATAAATGTTAGAATAATTTAAATAAATCTTTTACTCTTTTTACGAAACTAATTCAGTAAGCCCCCAAACTTATTAATAAATAAATGGGATTATAATATAATTATTTTATTCAAAAAAAAATAGAAATAAATAGTAAAGCATATTAAATAAAAATTTTTAAAAATTAGGGATAATAAAAATGTATTAAAAGTGATTTATTTTTTATTTTATTATAATATTAATTAAATAACTTAAATAATTTAATTTATAAATAAACTATTATATTTGTATATAAAAACTAGACAAATGATTTAGTGTACATGAAAAAAGTAGTGATAAATTGTTCATTATTATAATTTGCTTTATTATAAATAGAACAGGTTCATGTTTTGGATGCCCATTCGCTCAATATCGGTTTTTATTTTTTTTTTTAGGTAAATATCAAACGTAGTTCTAATATAAATTAGCTTTTGGCCTCAAAATATCTACATACCTTGTGTTTTATATTTTAGGCAGAAAACAAATAACCAATGAGAACTCATATTTATACAAACAATATTGAGGTTAAAATACTGAAATTGATCCATTGCGATGCATAGTATGATGTTATTGACAAATTTCTACGTTTCCGGAGGATTTATTAATATGTGGATAATATTATTATTAATTATTATTACATTGAATAAGTGATCTCCTCAGTGCAATAATTATTAACATGTTTTAAAACAGTCGGTTTTGTTTTGCCTTTCGATTTAGGGTATAATTAAAAGGCTAAAAATGAAGTGAATTTATATTATATTAAATGGTTCAATATACATGTATAGCATAACTATCCTCTTCCCTACATGTCCAAACCACTCACCTACAAAATTTTGTTTTGTAAAAAAAATCCAAGATGTATCTACTTACTAAAGGTAGTAGGGTAAATTTAAATACACTCCATATATTAAAGGTATGATGTGATAACTCTTCTTTAAATAATGGGAGAATATTCTAGTCTAGGTATTCCTATAATGAGGGTTTATATTTATTTAAAGTGAGGCAGCTTTTCTATTTATTTTTTCTATAATAATATCTTTATTTAAATAATTATTATTATAGGGAATTCACGGACTCGCTTATATAGATATAGTATATAGTTGGAATGGTTTAATATATATAGGTATATAAGATAAATATTTTACGATGAAACAAAATTTTCCGAGTCAACAGATGTGATATTTTTTTATGTTCTTTCATCGCAAATATTTAATTTTTTCATTATCATCATTTTATATGAAATACAACTTACACAATAATTTGTGAAAAAGCATAAATTTAAAATTCTTACCCTACTCAAACCGGCTGTATTATCCCCGCCTCTTGACACTTCACTATCATCCATTTTTTATATAATAATATGAGTATTCTTTCTTAAATTTATTAATCGTATGTAGGAGACATGAGGCCCTATACCATTATCCTTTACTCTATGAGCTTTTTGAAGGAGCTTTTTAGGTGGGTTCGATAAGAGAGAGTGGGTTAATTCCTTGTTATTCTCATTAAAATATAGAGAGACTTTTTTTTTCACTTTAATATTTTTATACATGATGCGAAAACTAAGTGTTTAAATAAATTTTGTGTATTCTTTCTGTTCGCTTTTCATTGGTTGTGTTTAACCCATATAGTGGTCGATGGGTCACCTATAAGGTTTTTTCGTGTTTCTTTGTGTGTGAAGTGCGCTCGGTGTTATATATATGCGATCTCGAGGATCAAATATTTTAAAATTATGTGTATAGGAGTATTGTTATATGTGTGTTCCGAACACAAAGGAACTCCTTTAAAAATTTAACGACGAATGATGCAAAAGTGAAAATGTAATATGATATTTCAAAGAGCAAAATTTGATTTAATTTCATATGTGAAAATATTGCAGTTTTTGGGTGTTTGTTTACCTTTAACAGATAAAAAGGTAAAATTTTGCATTAAGATCTTTTCCAGAATAATGAGATGAAAGAAATTAATAATAAGCTTTATAGAGATATTAAAGCAAATGCCATTTAAAGTCTCTGATATTGAACAAGAGAGAATACAGCTCTGCCTCAAGAATAAAAAATGACTTTTATTGTAATTAAGCGTGTTGTGCAAATTAGCTGGAAGAAGTTGAATCGTTTGCTAATTTGGATGAGTTAACATGGGCAGAGTAAAAGCTTAAGAATATATATGATAACATTCTATGGTGTTTGAAGAGTTGTCATAAATTTTCAACCACAAGCTCACTTTGGCCCTCAACCAAGACTTATAATTATAAAAATCGTTTGTATATGTTTTACAAAATTTATCCCATTTGTGTAACAATATTGGTGTTTGTGAGACTGATGTGGACAATAATCACGATATTTTGTTTGCAAGTTATAACGCAAATATAATATTATATATTACCTAAATCAAAAGAGCATATATTCTTTCAAATCGGCAAAAACGCTCCGGAGTGGTAATCTGTTAAAGTAAAAGCCTGTGAATTTTCTGAATAGTGCGCGTAAACCAAAGGCAAATTGGTTCACGGATTGTGTATATCAAATGCGGAAACAATATTGTAATGATAAATTTCAAAAAATATTTGATTAAATTTTCAAGTAATGAGAGTAGAGAATTGTAACTACTTTTCTTCTTAAGTCATCCATTGGGAGGTGGCGTGGGTAAGTATTTCTTGGATTAATAGATCTTCGCCTAATTTTATTTTTTATAATCCTCTCCTAAACTCTCGATGTATGCACATTGTATATCTTTACTTTTATTAATAATACATAATAAATAAATACCTGTGAATAACAATCCATTTATGGCGAGATCTGGGCATAATTTTATAAATTCCTCCCTCATTCATACAAGATAATATATTATTTGAGCTCTTGTTTTTATCAAGATTTTGTGTTAATTCCTTTCCCGGTTGAGTATATACGTATTAGACTGCGTCCACATATCAATCAATGTACATTTAACTTGCTATTTAAATCATATGGATGTTTTATGCACAATGAACAATCTAAATATTATAAATAGCATAATGGTAGAGTATTTAAAGTATTAAATATATTTAATTGATAATTTAATTAGGTTATGAGATGAGTTCTAATATCCATTCGGTGGCGCCATAATTATTAGTGTATTATCTGTGAGGATCATCGCTCAGTTATATTGTACGATAAATGGATGAGTGCAATTATAACACACAAACTCTCTACTTGAATATATAAAGCATGATTTAAATGTTAACATTCATTTTTTTTTTTATTAATTTAATTAGTAATAATTTTAAATACTATTATTCCCATAGTAGTAATATTCTTGAAAATTAATGCCAGATGCAGGATAATTATATATATTATTTATATTTATCTTATTCTTTTATTAATATTATTTCTAAAAATTAGTATAGCAATTAGATTTTAAAGTGTTCTCTGAGTTGCTTCATTAACATGGAATATTCACTACTATTAAAATTATTATCCATATAAATAAACAATAAGTGCGTAAAATTCATAAAATTGATAAAACGTTTAAATAATAAATATTTGAAAATAAATTTAATTTAAAAATAATGTAATATTCAAATACTGAATTAACAGAGTTAATTTTACTACATAAAGCAACTAACACCATGAGTCAATACTCGATATATTGTTTTCACATTGTATAAGAGGATCTTCTAGGTGTAGAATAGAATGATAGATTGTGAAATAGTTATTAATAAAGTTTATAAAATTATATCTACTCTAATTTCGTGTTAAAATTATTTTGACATGCTAGGCCGGATTGATCTGAAAGCGGAGAACAGGAGTGTCGTATATACTGTTTATCAATTAGTGAGTGAGATATTTTTATGATAATTCTTAGAGATAGTGGAAAATAGTTAATTGGTTGAGTGTGATTATATGTGTCATAGGTGGTTTAAATTGTTGGAAAATCATATGGCAAGGAATTGTTTATTCTATTTCCGTGGAATAGTAGAATTTTTGACATTGGAAATATATTTTATAAATATCTTTGTATCTAATCAGCATGGGCCGCATTACATTTATAATTGTGTGATTGGATAATTGATTAAGGTTTGAGATAATTGTCCTGATTTCCTCGGTGTGAATATTTTAAAATTTTGTAACATCCTTACAGAGTTGATATTATTTCTCGTGATAATATCAATTAGAAATTCACCTGTTGGATTGTATATGATTTATAATTGCCATTCTGCTGGTTATTTTTATTTTGAGCTACTAGAATTAGTTGTATCCAGTTTCAGATTATAGTCTTGTTAGGAACCTGTTAGCTTTATGAGTTTTAGCGTGTTTTAAGTATTTTCGACTCCAATATATACTTCATTGAGAAATAGATTATAATAAATTTATTGATTATAGTGTTCTATACTGTCAATGTAGTCCGTTTTACGGTAGTATTATTTATTGAAGTTGACGGTATATGATTTTATGGCGTATTGGTGAAAAGTATTTTACTATTTGCAACAATACCCATTACTTGGAAACATATTTAAACTCTGGATAAGTGTTTTATTTATGATCTGTTGTAACATTAAGTACTTTTTAAATATATTGATTAATTTTATAATTACCTAAGTAAAAATACTTAATATATATAATTTATACAATAGTTAATTATATAAATAATTATAATATATATATATTATTTAATTATATATATTTATTTATATAGATTAAATATTTAATATTTTATATATAATTTTATATTAATATAATATATATTATTTATAATAGATAATATATTATATATTAATATATATATAATATTATATATATATTAATATTTATATATATATATATTTTATTATATATATATATATTATATAATTTATATTATACTATATTATTAATTTATATATTAATAAATATTTATATATAATTATATAATATAAATATATATGATTATATATTATTAATATATAAAGTAATTATATAATATATATATATAATTAATATATATAAATATTATATATTTATTATATATATATTACAAAAATATAATATATATTATATATATAATATAATATATATAATATAATATATATACTATATTTTATTAATTATTATATACTTTTTATAATATATATATAATATATAATATCTGTCGTGTATTTAGAAATAAGTAATATATTTTACTCAAATAAAGTTTGCGTTTTCTCGAAAAAAAAACGTCGGAATTACCTTGATTTTACTACCTGTTTGTATGTTTAGGTACTCACAAAATACTGTTATTACCCACAAGATTTTTTTGTGACAAATTTTACTTAGAATTGTTTATATAAACTTTATATAATATATATATAAATATATTAATAAATATATTTAATATATATATATAATATATAATATATATAATATATATAATATAATTTATAAATATTATTTATTTAATGGAATGCTCTCATATTATATTTATAATATTATAATAAAAATATAATATAAAAAGCGCCCGATTATATATAAGTTTACTATAAGTTGATTATTTTAAGGGTATAAGCCCTCACTACCACTTCAGTGACCAAATAATATAAAACCCTAATAAAGCATCAATGTA
>JABUQX010028482.1:0-14607 GCA_015478945.1 Trachelipus rathkii | reverse complement strand
CTATAGCTTTAATTCCTTGTTCCCAATGATTAACTACTTTCAAATAACTGCTTAATCTTTCATTAAATCTTTTTCTTGGTCCACAGACTCAGCCAATCCATTCATATCGTTAGTTAAAACTTTTATTTGAGAATCTAGTGAAGAACCTTACACTTTTTACATTAAAAATTCATTTGCCACTTTAGTTGATGAGGAGCCAAAAAAGTATTCAAGATCATTTTGAATTCTTATACATCCTTCACTATCCTAACTGAGGTGGCCACTTGGTATCATCTAAACTAGAAACCTTGCATTTAAGTCCCTGGTCAAATTCATTTATACATATGTGAGGAACATGGCCCAGCTCGAACCCTGTGGCGGACACCACTCTTCACTATTCCCATATGAACTTATGGCATTTAGTTGCAAACACTTTTCTATTCACAACCACTCTTTAATCAACCATTACCACTAAACCTATACCACATGAAATTAACTTCTTCATTCAGTTTATGTGGGAAACCCTTATTAAAAAATTTATACATATATATATTAATATAAATATTATATATATATATATATATATAGTATATATATATTATATATATATATATATATAATACTATATATAATATAATAATATTATATAATATAAATATAACTATATATATATATATTATATATATATATATAATATATTATATATATATATATTTATAATATAATATATATATATAATATATATATATATATATAATATATATTATATATATATATATAAAATATATATATAAATATATATATATATTATAATATTATAATATATAATTTATATATAATAATTATATAATATATATATATATAGATATATATATATTAATATATATACTATATATTATATATATATAATTATAAATATAATATACTAGTATATATAATATATAATATAGAGATATTAATAATATAATATATATTATATTAATATTATAATAATTATATACAATAATATATTATATATTATAATAATAATATATATATAATATATATAACAAAATAATTTAAAGAGTTACCTTCAACTCAAGCATAAAAAAGAAAAAGTTAATTTTTAAAACCCACTAAAAGGAAATAAAAAGAAATAAAACTAGGAATTAAAAATTCTTTAAAAAATTAAAGAATTTACGTTTCGATGACTTTTAAACTCAGTCTCCCCCTCAGAACTAACAATGAAAAATTAAATTAATCTTAGACAAACCATAATAAAAACTAAAATCAAAAATTAAAAGAAAATATACAAGTAAAAAAAAAAAAAAAAAAAAAAAAAAAAAAAAAGGAATCATTTTTTGTCGCCCTTTTGTTCTTACTGCCTATAATATTTACTTATATTATTTTTATTTTATTTTTATATTGTTAAGATTCAAATTATTTCTTGTTAAGTTGAGAGGAACTGGAGAAAGTCTCAAACGTAAACTTCTAATTTTAAAGAATTTTAATTCCCCTGTTTATTTCTTAGTGGTTTTAAATTACTTTGTTCTTATGAAATATTATACGGTATAATATATATATATAATATAATATATATATATATAATATAAAATATATATTATATATTATATAATTATATACTTAATATATTAATATTTATATATTATTAGGGCATCTCAAGTAGGTTTTTAAAAGAAAATAATTCACAAAAATTAAAATAATTGAAAACGAAGAATTAAAAAAAAAAAAAAAACAGGAAAAAAAAAAACAATTAATAATAAATAATAATAATTATAATAACTAATAATAAATAATAATAATAATAATAATAATATTAATAAAATAATAAGAATAATAAAAATAATAATAAATATAATTAAAATAATAAATAATTAAAGTTTTTGATTTTTATTCCAACAATTCAAATATTATTCTAAAACATAATTATAGCCTGAACAATCAGCTACAAGCTTTACAGGAAGAAGAAGAAGAACTAATTAATTCTAAAGATTTCCCGACGCGTTTTCGTCTCTATACTTGAGACATCTTCAGATTATTATTTCTTGTGAATGAGTCCTAATTGATATATAAAAAAAATTTAAATCTAAATAATTATTTTCGTCTGACAGATAATGCATTAATTTTTGTGATAATTTAATGTCTGGCGTGTTTTGATGTAGAAGCCTTCCGCAATTTTACGTTTCTGGACTTCACATGGTCGGTTAAAAATAATTTTTGAACCATAGAAAATATTACTAATTACTAATATTAATAACTATGTGTTGTGTTGAAATGTTCAAAGATTATGCTGGAGACGGTACGATGTTGATATGCTTTCGACAAATCTATTCGTGTTTAACCATATATGTCGACCGTACACCGCTCTGATTGACAGTTAAAATTGGAACAACGTGAGGTTGTTGGTCAAAAGCATCTCTGTGCTAAAGGAAGATGACAGAAGATGACTATGGTATAGTCTGACTTTAATTTTTGAGGGTTCTTTAGTTTTCAGGTGAGAATTCAAAATATTACGAAGCACTTCTCTTCCTTATTAATAAGTCTATAACATTAGAAGTTTTGAAAAAGAATTATCGATTTTCTGGTTATATTTATATTATATTAGTTTCTAATCAATGTATTAATTTAAATTTCCACTGAATATTGTGGATGATCCCACAGTTAATTAAATTTACTTAATGCGGCAAATTTTTCATCAAGAGTTTTCCAAGTTGAACATAGGTTGTATGCCTTGTAAACTAGAGTTTATTAACGATAAGATTCTTTGTAAATATCGGTGAATAGGTTCCATAGTTCATATACAGACCATTATCAGTGGGTTTGACTTGAATGCCTGTAGATAATGAGCCCGTCAGGATTAATACTGATTTTGATGTTAATAAAAAAAAAAGGATACAAATAAGGAGTGAATTTTCTTTGTGATTTTTTACCGTAAAGTGATAACTTTTATAATTGATAACTTATATGTATAAGAATCATGTTTTCTAAGATATGTTCCTAACCAGATTACAAAGATTTGTCGACGACAACCTCCTAATCTTGTAATTTGCATCTTTGTGCATTCGGAAAATTGCACACAAAATACAAAAACATTTTTCAATGATGAGGTAAAAAGAATAAAGAATAATAAAATACATAAACAGTTAAAAAAAATACATTCATGCAGATATCTAGTTTATTATCCGTAAGTATAAGCACCAAAAATACAAACATGAATGCATGAGATTACAAAAAATACAAAAATTACAATACATACTAAATTCAAAATGCTACACCCATAAAATGAAAGGAACATTCACAATATAAGGCATATTCTGATTATATCCCTCTAGAATATAAGCACCACATTACAAATATTTGAATGCTGAAAATACAAAATTTTATACTATGCATAATATTAAATATATCGCACACAAGTTTGCCTGGAGTTTTGAGAATGGTGAGAAGATTAATTTGTGAGAAGGATTTAAGTCCATACTGAATAACTCTGATCCATGGGCCAAAATTGCGCGTCTTTCGAAGAGAAGCTCTAACACTTGGATGAGACATACTTATGGAAATCTTGAAAAAAGAATGTTGCGAACTCTACTGTAATAGGTATAGAATTTATGTTTACCAATCACCACATATCGTCATTCACCTGGAATTTTAGAAACGAGAATGAACGAGCGCGGGACACCAGAGGGAATGTGTTTAGAGAAAGTCAGAATACCATTTTTGAAAAGAGTATTCGGTTTTGCGATTTGTAAAATTGTTCTTTTTCTACAGGATATATTAAAAATGGGAAACGGCACTAAAACCATTTAGAATTCAAAAAGGAAAGCCTTTGAGTTCGTAGTGGAGAAATCAAAATGAGTTTCAGACCATAATTCATAAAATGTAATTTGAAAAATAATTGAAAGAAATCCATATGTTGTGTTTGTCTAGCCTTCTTGGATTTTTTCTATTGTTGTTTTTATTATTTTTTTTCTTTCTCATTTTAGTTGTTCTTTTGGAGACGAACTTTCTTGTTGAGGATGAAGGAGTTAGTTAGAGAAAGTAATTGATTCCTTTAATTTATCCTCTGAGCTATAGCAACGGTGTCTAATTCCCCGCTGTCCCGGCACGGTACGTAGTCACTGGTGAGAGTTTTGAAAGTTGAAGGCACTGAATCTTAAACAGGTTACCAATTATATAAGCCTCCTTTTTGTAGAGGTTTCTTCTTTTTGTGAAGCCTACATAGGTATTAAATGAGGGTTGGAAAATTGTGAAATAAATGATTGATTTATTTAACAAATAAAAAAACAATGATTCCTTTTGATTTCTACTCTCCTCTCCTCTCTCTCTCGCTCTCTCTCCTCTCTCCTCTCTTCTCTCTCTCTCTCTTTCTCTCTCTCTCTCTCTCTCCTCTCTCTCGCACAGCAACTGACTTTGATTTCATCAGGTTTTCGTCCTTTCTGAGGATTCTGTTTCTTAAAACTTCGTGAGTCGATTCTGCAGTCGCTGACTTAGCCTGAAATTTTACCTCACTTTCTGAAATTGGAATTTCTTGAATCTTGAATTTCTTGTGAGAGGAGTGAGAGAATGAAGCGAATCGAGTCGAAGAGAATAGACTAGACTAGACTAGACTTCTTGAACTAGGCAAGGAAAATCCTTTATATACAGTTTTGTTCGTCCTTATGATAAAATTCTACTTATGAGAATATTGACATAAGTACGAACACAAATACAATTTTATAATTTTTACAAATACTTATTTATACTTAAGACACTACATCAATTTCCATGCTAAACGAGGAGTGATAAGATATATTGCAATAGTTATATGATACATAAAAGATAACCATCATTCAAATGTATGCATATTTGGGTGCATTCAAAAATGCACACAAACATACTAAACATTTCTATGAGGTAAAAAGAATAATAAATAAAATACAAAATGATATACATAATATCAAATATATTGCACACAAGTTTGCTTGGGGAGTGTCACTTGAGGAATTGTGGAATAAACAGTTGAAAACAACACCGCTACCTAAACACAACAAAGCCAAGAAAACTAACAATACCCCGTGAACACAAAACGAAAAAGTCGATCTCCCACCGACAATAGACTCCCCCCCCCCACCCGAACCCCAAAAAAATAAAAAAAAAATATACCCAAACAAAAAAAAATATCACCGAAAACTCAAACGAAAATCAACTCAAATCCAAGAAACAACCAATCAGAAAATTACCAAAAAGAACTAAAAAAAAAGAAAAAATAATCAAGCCACTCCAAAAAACCGAACAAAAAAACCAGAGAAATAACATACATCTAACTCGCAACCCAAATAATACTAAATATAAATAAATAAATTAATATAAAAATATATAATATAATTAATAAAAATAAATACAAATATAATATAAAAAAGAGATATAAATATGCAGTGGGATACCTCCGACTTGTTGGAAGAAGTTGAAAAGACGCTGGGAGATGAGTGCTCCCCCATTGAGTCTGAGAGATTCGTTGCCCACTGACAAAACCTTTGGAAGATTAGTTAATGTATATTCCACGCCTGTACTACCTATTAATGAGGAGGCCAGGGCGGAATCCATATTTGAATTCCATGACAATAATGGAAGAAGATCAGCAATGTTTTTGATGAACTTGTCCTTGAAGGATTCAGAAGGACGTAGATAATTTAGTAATTGAAAAGGCTAACAAAGCTTACGACACGCGAAAAAAAGAGAAAGCAACACTCGTCCTTTATTTATCAGTCGCTAGGGCGAGCTCAGGAACCTACAATATTTTTGCCCTTCATGATAGAAAGGAACCACGAAAATAAAAGAAAAAATAAATAAGATAGAAACACTTTTTAAAAAATTAAATTTATAGGAAATTAAATGAAAAAGAAAGTAAAGAAATTAAATGAAGGAAAAGCATTTCCCTTGTCGCGTCAATTGAATTGACGGGTGGGAGGAAATGAGATGGGATATTCCATCTATTTCTTGTTTTTCCCATCCTACAGGTGTGTATTTTTGAATAAAATAAACAGAAAAAAAAAAACAAAAACCAAATAGACGGAAAATCAGCACCTGAGAAAGAAAAGAAACCAAAAGAAAATAAGAAAGCAAGAAAATAAATCGGAAGCCAAGAAAAGACGACTGGAGAATAACTCTTTGCCTTATCAAAAGGGTAAATATTAAAGATTATTATGTTTCATTTATATGTTTTACTTATAGTGAAGTAATAAAAGATGAATAAAGTAAATTTGGTACATCATTATTTATTTTTTTTGTTGACTTTTGAGGAGTTTATAAGCAAGAATTTATTGTGTGAATGATGTATTGGAAATGATTATTAGTTCCTGTTTCTATTCAGCTCCCAGTTTGTGATCCCGAAGAACCAGGATATAACCATAGTGAAGTTGGCATCCCAGCTTTGGAAATCAGTCAGATAATCCATATAACGAGAAGGAAAAATTTAGATCTTCCCGCAAAGGGAATCCTCAGCGGAATTATTAATTGTCACCGGATTTATTCGTCACCTGATTCTGACAAACACTTTTGCGAAAAAAATTGTCAGCACCTCCCAAGGTATTTCATCAATATCCTTAATAATACATAACTTCAGCATAAATAAGCTCTGGTTGTACAGACAATAAATAGTTAAATGAATTGGATCTAAATTTTATATCAGCAAAGCGCAAAGTTTTCTTTAATGTAAATTTTTAAATGAAGTTTTTCTTGTCATTTTTGTCATAAATTAAAAATAAAGATTGGTGAAGGAAATATATATATATATGTAAATATATATCTATTTGTTTCCCGAATTATCAAATTCATTATAGCATTAAATATAAAGATCAATTTTGGTGAAGGGAGAGCCGTATCTTTCGCTTGCGGGAGAGTGGAAGACCTGTTGATTTAAATTCCTAAAAAGAAAACGCTTTTGTCCTTAATGCACACACACACACTGGACTCCACGCCCCCGCAAAGTCGATTTGCTATTGTTGCCCCTTTTTCCAAAGGATAGATAGGTGTATATATACCGGTATATAGTACGATTTATTATTTTTTTTGTTTTATATATTTTTGATAATTTTTTTTCAAATTTTATTATTTCTTGTTCATTCTTTTTTTTTCATATGGATATATATATGTATGCATATATGCATATATATATATATACCGTCAAATGGGGAAAATGGAGGTAATATTTGGGCTTTTTTTTTTTTGACGAGTCGTGAAAAATCGAAATTTTAATATTTCTATTTATTTAAATGTCTTTCTTTTTCTTAAATTTCAAACCTTCTTAAATGATTTTGAATAAAGAAAATATTAAAAATGTGAAAATAAATAGGTAGGTGCTGTCGGTTTAAAATGTAATTTAATTTTTATTTCTCGTACGTTGTGTGACTTACTAATTAATTAATAAAAATAAGTAATACAAGTATTAAACGTGATTAAATAATAATATTTGTGGAAAAAAAAACAACGTAAAACTTAAACTTCACTAGCATTACTGAGCATCATATTTTTTGGAAAACTTTACATTTACTGTACGCCGATATCTTCGAAAACTTACGATACTTACAGAAAACCAATTACATATTTAGGAATCAGCGTATAAAGCTTATTCGTGGAATGTTGTAAAAAAAAAAAAAAAAAAAAAAAAAAAAAAAAAAAAAAAAAAAAAAAAAAAAAAAAAATTTTTTTTTATTTTTTTAAAAAAATTCTTTTAAAAAAAATTTATACGTTTTTTCCAAATATTTAAATTGTTTTTGTAAGTACCGTAGGTCTCGAGATATTGGGCGTACTATAATGTAAAGTTTGGCCTATTTTTTACGTTACATAATTATCAAAATATAATATATAATACACAGGTATATAATACATACCTAGGTATTTATACTTCTATTTATATAATAAAGGGAAAATATTATTAAAAACTAAAAAAAAAAAATTATTTATACATGAAAATATAAGTTAAAATATAGTTACCAGTTTTACCCCGTCACCAGTTTTACCCTACCCGTTTTACCCCAAAAGTGAAACCACTTAATAACTTAAAAAAAATTAACATAACATACATTTACATACATGGAAACTCTTAATTTTACAACTTTCTATATGCTGTTAATGCGAAATGATGATCTCTTCAGTCTTAGAGATTGTACAGACCTTAGCATTTTTTTGCAATTTTTCAAAAAAAAAAAAATTTTTCAAAATCGGGGAATTTTTGAATTGAAACCTATATTTATTGGATTTAATTTTGAAATAATATTAAAATATAGTCCTTTATCTAACAAATAACCTTTCCCCAATTTCATAACGGTTGCCATTATGAAAATATAGCACATTTTCTAAAGTTACCCGTTTTACCCACCGAAACCAGTTTTCCCCCATTTGACGGTATATATATATATATATATATATATATATATATTAATATATTATACTATATATATATATATATATACATAATATATATATATATATATATATATATATACAATTACATATATATATATATATATATATTTATATGTAATATATAATTATTTTTGTATATATATGTTTATATAATATATTATTATATATATATAATATATATTAATATATATATATATTATATATATATACAGTATATATATATTGTTAAGCTATATGAATTTCATTTTATTAATTACCAATATTGGATAATTTTGGAAAGATTGGAATTTAGTCTTTAAATTTTTTTAATAAAAATACCTTGGTTGTGTCTCTACTTAATTTGTCAATGCGCAGCACCGTATCAGAAGCAGAACCATAGGTGTAAGTTCGTATTGAGTGGTAAATTTTGTAACGCAAAAGAAGAGAGTAAGTAGTCCAAAAAGAGTCGCTGTTGCTGTCGAATTTTGAAATACGTGTTGCATACTTTACGTGGAATTTTAGAATAAATTGATCCAAGTTTGTACTTTTAATAGGAAACTCCTGGATAATCAAGTAGATGAGTTGATGATCTAAATAGCCAATAATTTCCAAAGAAACAAGAAAAGAAAATAAAAAGAAAACTTCCACTGTGCTAGAAAAAAAAGAAAACAAGAGAAAACTACTCCACCCGAAAACGAAAGAATTCAGTGCTTCGTGGTGGAACATCTCCATTCTGAAACTGAACCTTTCCAGAAAGCAGTGTGCTCTTCCAGATTGCAGGTGAGCACGTCTTTCTATTGTGGTGGGGACTAAAAACCTACCACATAAAGTGGTAGCAGAGCGTAGTTCTTTCTTGTAGGAATACTACCGTCTTGGTGGTACTTTAATTTTTTTATGAGTTGTGGTAATTTTACCGTCTTCGCCTTCGCTGAATTCTTTTAGTAAATTCTAATGGAGTAGACATTATATATGGTAATTCTTTACGGTTTGGTGAGCGTGTTTTTTTACGATAAAAATTTTTGCGCTGTTTTTGTGATTAAAAACAAACTGTTAGCTTAATGTAAAATAATTCTGTTAAGCCGTTGCAATTCTTTTTTATTTTATATTACAAAGAATTATAAGGAAATTCTTTACATTTGGTGAGCGTTTTTTTTTTTATGATTTTGCACTGTTTGACAAAAACGAACTGCAAACGCTGTTTGACAAAAAACGAATTGCAAACTCGAGCGTTTAGGCCATATTACATTTCGTAAGCAACCAATGCATAAGAACGAAAAGCGCTTAAGGAGTTTCTGGCAACTCATCATCAGAGTTATCCCTTGTATCCCTGCTTGTGTTACTTTTGCGTAAGTGTGAACCATATTTGTGAACCATCTTGCTGAAAAAAAATTGTACAAGTTAATTCGGCCTATGTGGAAAAACTTTACCCTACCTATCTGCTGTTAAAACGTGTAAAAATTTTATTTTAAAACATTTATATTTCGGTTAATCTCCTTTTTTGTAAAAGTATTAAAAAATTTAATTTAATGAAAATTTCAATGTGGTTGGACCGAATTGCCCCACGCAAATTTTTAAACCTGACCGAATTGCCCTGTGTTACAATTTTTATAAAAAAAACATATTTATCTCTTGCCCTTGAATGACTCCAAAAAATTGCATTGAAGGTATGAAGACTATTTTTAAAGTTACTATATAATATCTTGGTACCCAATAAATGTAGGACAATTTATTTGACCTGTATGATTCTTAGCAATAAGCCTAAAATTTACCAGATAGATGGCTCAGAAAAAAAAAAAAAATCACCAAAAATGCAATTGGACTTAAATTAAAGGTTTAATAAAAAAAATTAAAACCTAAGACATAAAACCACAATTTTTTTACATCTTATAGATTATATTTACATCATATAGAGGCTATTTTTGAGCCACTGGAGCCCCGAATATTGCCCCATGTGGTCTGATAGCCCCACGATGGACCGAATTACCCCTGGTTTTTACAGTAATATATATATATATATATATAATATATATTATAGATATATATATATATATATATATATATATTAATATAATAATTATATATATAATATATATATTTATATATATATATATAATCACTCACTTAATTTCAGTTTCAGGTATTTTTTCTTTAATTTTTGTTATCTAGATTGTGTTAGGTTAGGTTGGGTTAAGTTGTAGGTTAGGTTAAGTTAGGTTAGGCTTAAGTTAGGTTAGGTTAAGTTAGGTTTTATTGGATTAGTTTAGGCCAGTTAACCTAACCTATCCTAACATAAAACAAAAATTAAAGAAAAATACCTGAAACTTAAATTTGGTGGTGATAACTATATATATATATATATATATTAATATTATATATATTATATATATATATATATATATATATATAAATATATAAATCCAGTATATGACGGAACATAATGAAATAATACTTATTTGATGTTGTAATCCCGAAGTTGGCATAAAATTACTTTGTTTTTATTTTTATTTGAATATCGATTGCATGCATTTCAAACACATTTTGTATAATTCAAACGAAATGCCAACTCTCCTAGATGGCAATATTACTATAGCAATTTTAAAATCGATTATCTTTTCTAAAATATCATCGATAGTTGTTGATACATTACCCTCAAATGGACTATTACCAGTACATAATAAAACAATAAAAAATAAAAAACAATATAAAAGGTACAAGGTATAGCACAGGACCTCCACATATTTTCTTGAAAAAATTCAAGCCAAAATCAACTATATCGATATTGGTATATATAGTCAATAATATTACTATTATATTATATTATTATTAATATTATTACATATATTATATTTTTATTATATAATACTAATTTTATATTGATTTTGGACTTAGAAATTTTTTCAGAAAATATGTGGAGTCCTTGTGCTATACCTTTACCAATATAAAATAAAGGAATTGTTACCCCGAGGGTTGTCACCCCCGATTTTTATTGAAATCATCAAAGGATATACTCTTAAAAAAATAATAATGAAAGAATAACAATGAAACAAAAATTGTCGCTCTCTTTAGAAAGAAAAGTTACAGCCTCTCAAAGTTGTTAAAAAACCCATAGACTTTTCAATATTGATCGAATCCAGTTAGGTCTCATTTCAGGGCCTCTTAGGTCAGGCTATGATAAGTTTTGTTAGGTATACACAGAGAAAATTATGTAGAATTAACAAATCTATCATAACCTGAAACTAGGATGGCCCTTAAAACGAGCACGAGGGCCACTAATTTTTATTATAAGAAAGTCTATGGGGAAATTTTTAAAACTTTCAGAGGTTGTAACTTTTTCCTAAAGAGGACTTGCCGATTTTCATTTTTACTATTCTTCAATTATTTATTTTTTTAATTTATATCCTGTGATTTTCAAAAAAAAAAAAATTTTGGTTTTTTTTATAACAAATCCTATGGGGTTTTTTACAACTTTGAGAGGCTGTAACTTTTTCCTAAAGATGAGAGCGACGATTTTCGTTTGCATTATTCTTTAATTATTATTTTTTAGCAGTATATCTTGTGATTTTCATAAAAAATCGGGGGGTGACAAACCTCTGGGTAACAATTAAAAATAAATAAATATTATTTTTATTTATACAAGTTCGTGGTATTTATTTTATTTTATATTTATACAAAGTCGTGGCATGGCCTTAACATTTTTACTTTTTCAATTTACGTGCTCTTCATATATTTTAAATATCATATTGTATAATATGACATCCTTCCATAGCTCTGGTTGTTTATACTAAATTTCATGCAAAGATGTTAAAATATTATAAAAAAAAGACAAAACTATAAGGTTAAGTATCATGACTGTCAAGATAGGGTAATATTAGGCAAAAAGTAAATATTTAAAAAAATAAATAAATAAATGATATCTTACCTTAAAATGTGTGGGAGATGGATCAAAATTTTGGTTTTTCAGATTAGATCAAAAATAAGTATTAGTAATAGTAAGGTAGAAGGTCTTCAATGCCAATTTTTTTAAATAATCACTGTTCATAGATGTCTAAAAAAAAATATCTAAGAAGTATGCGGTATATAAAAAAAAAAAAACAAAAAATGTGCAACATCCTTTACGGAAACAAAAAGTCTACAGCCTCTAAGTTTAGAAAAAACCTTGGCTTTTCTTGAATTACTTGCAACTAATTACTTGATCGGAACACCATTATTAATACTTAAAATGGCTTAGGCCTACTAAATCGCAAAGGACTATAATTGCTAAGCTACAGTATGCAGAAATGAATACTAATTATATTCATTATAAGAACAAATTTGACAACACACTCTACATAGAAATCAGCTGTGGTATAAGACACTAATAAATTAAGAGCCACTATATATGACACTGTAAAATAATAATTAATTTACAGACTGGAACAAAGTTTAATAAATATTCTAAAATAGTTTACTTATTCTTAGAGATTGTTGTTAATCAAGGACAATGGATAGAGTTTAATTTTCTCAGACATCTACAATTGAGATAATACAAAGGGCAATTTCATCTGGTGATTGTAGAGATGGCTGAAGAGAAAAGATTAAGGGAACAGTATGAGTCATTATTCATGAGCCCCACATCAAGAGAAATAACAAATATCTGCAGTATGACTTATACTTTTTGTGTTTGTCATGGTTAGTATAGCACCTTATATATGTCATGGGGTGTGAAGAATACTAGGTTTCAAGCAGAGATCAAATGAGCTAATAGTACATATTGGTGAGATTACTGAATTATAACATTTTTTTCTTTAGATAAATGTTTTTGTATAAAAAAGCGTTTTGCTCCTAGCAGCAGCTCACTGTAAAAAAAAATCCAGAACAGTAGGACAAGAAGTACTATAATAATCTTTTAATCATATTTATATTGGTTAACTATATGAGAATAATATTTTACCTTGCTAAGAGAGTGCAACAGTATCCAAAAGAGTGCGTGGTGCACCCAGCCAGTCTTAACGATGCATCGATATGGCTCACAGTTATAGTATTGAATGCAAGACATAAGAAATTTTCCTGATAACTTAGGATTTAGAGAATAGAATCTTATGATATAAAGATGTCTTGAACATCACTAGTTCGTTTGAGATATTTATCACATGATATTATGAGATTGTTCCAAAAAATGTATGTTTTCTCAACAAAATTTACTCAGCCATTCTTCGTGAGCATTCATTTCCACTTGCCCCTTGAGGCCACAAATTATAATATTCTCTTTCTTACTACAAGTGGTAATTACACATCCACCAGTGTTTAATCTACTCTGAATATTATATATAAGATAGAATTTGGGCTAGAATCCGTAACAGCGTACACACCAAAAAATAATGTGTACGGGAACGTCCTCATAGTGTGGTCTTGTGTCTACCATCACAGACTAACCTTGTCATTTTGCTGATCATGTGGAGTGATGTGACATTCTAGGGTTATTTCAGAAATTTTTTTGTTTACAAACATTACAAATTTCATAGCCATAGTTGCCGGAACTATGGCTATAGTGCCACTAGAATATTGTTTTCCAAATATACATAGTTGTGGCTTTATTGGCTTCCACGACTCTCCGCGCGCGAGAAAAAGCTCTTGAACACACACCTCTAACAATACACTTCCTATCAGTAGTGTTGGGCCGGGGCACCTTGATTTTTGAGACACCGCACGCTCCCGCACCCTCCGCACGGGTTGGGTGTCGCGACCATAGATAACTCTCACCGAGCCCACGCAAGCCACCCAACCATCATTCTACCGCACCGCACCACACCGCCACCGCACAAGCCGGCGCGGCGCTCCGGACACACAACAATATCACCACAATCATGAGATATTAATATTTTAAGATAAAACATAATTGATATATTAATTAAATTTTACTCACCATCAATAAAAAATATATAGTTTAATATATGTTACTATGTATATTATATAAAGATATTGATATGTTTGAAAATTACATGCTCACAATTTCTCACTATAAAATTAAAAAAAAAAATTTTACTCCAAAAAAAAAAAAATTATTTAATTGTTTTAAATATTAATATTTATATATATATATATATATATTAATATTATATATATTTATATATATATTTAATTATATAATATATATAGTATATATTATATTAATATATATATTATATATATATATAAATTAATATTAATATATATATATATTATATATATTATATATATATATATATATATAGTATATAATATAATAAT